>PVIY010008498.1:11750-76855 GCA_004026745.1 Myrmecophaga tridactyla
AAAAAAAAAAAAAAAAAAAAAAAAAAAAAAAAAAAAAAAAAAAAAAAAAAAAAAAAAAAAAAAAAAAAAAAAAAAAAAAAAAAAAAAAAAAAAAAAAAAAAAAAAAAAAAAAAAAAAAAAAAAAAAAAAAAAAAAAAAAAAAAAAAAAAAAAAAAAAAAAAAAAAAAAAAAAAAAAAAAAAAAAAAAAAAAAAAAAACACAAGTGAAACAAAACAAAAAAAAGCCACTACTATACAACCAATGTGTTAGAAAAGAGAAATAAAATGGAAATTTAGAAATAGATTGAAATAAATCAAAAGAAAAAAATGATGAAAAAATATATAATAAAATCGAAGAAAATAAAATAGAGTGTATAACTCAATAACAGAATTATTTTTTATAAAGTATGGTATGACAAGTAGAGAAAATAGAAGGATCTTCAAAAGAAGAACGAGTAGTAACAATTTAGCAAGGTCAATATGCAAATTTCAAGCCAATTTGTATAGTGGCAGAAGGAATTGGAAACATTTTTTTTTTTTTGCATGGGCAGGCACTGGGAATCGAACCTAGGTCTCCAGCAAGGCAGGTGAGAATTCTGTCACTGAGCCACTGTCACACTGCCCAGAAGCATTTTTTAAATGTCTATTTAATAACATTAAAACATATCTAATAACCAGCAATATATCTAGTTTATTATGTAAGACTGAAAACTATAAAATATTGCCAGTATAAATACAGAAACCATAAACAAATAATGAGATATATTACATATGTGGATTGGCAAGCTTAATATCATCAAATATAAATTCTACACAATTTGATCAATAAATTCAATGAAACTCTAATTAAATTCTCTACCATTCTTTGTATGTATGTATGTGTGTTTTGTTGGCATGTGAATGTGCACGTAGAAAATGTCAAAAATGACTTTATAATTTATTTGTATACTCAATGATCTAAAAGAGCCAAAACAAACTAAAGAATGGAAACAAGTTTAAGGACTTATTTTTCTAAATTTCAAGATTCAATATTCAGCTACACTAATTGAGGCAATATGACATTATTTCAAGAATAGACAAGTCAACAAATGCAAAAGAATTAGAAGTCCAGCAGTAGATACACCCATACACAATCATTTCTTATACAGTGATGGCACCTATATTCAGAAAGAAGAGATGTCATTTTCAATAAATGATGCTAGAACAATTGGATATACATGTGGAAAAAACAAATGAACCTTAATTTCTAACTCATACCACACAAAATATTGATTTAAGATGAATCATAACCTAAATATGAAAGATAAAAAATTGTGTCTCTAGTATAAACATGAGACACTTCAAGGACTTCATGAGCTTGGGTTGGCAAAGATTTGTTCATTAGGACACACAAATGTTAAGTATAAGAGTAATGGAAGAATCAGCCTTTGTTAAAATTGAGGACTTATGTTCATGAAAATATACCATTTGTTCTAGTTTGCTAGCTACTGCAATGCAATATACCAGAAACAGAGTGGCTTTTAAAAGGGGGAATTTATTAAGTTGTAAGTTTACAGTTCTAAGGCCATGAAAATGTCCCAACTAAAGCAAGTCTATAAAAATTCCAAATTAATGCACCGACAAGAGGTTACCTTCACTCAAGAAATGCCGATGAAGTCCAGGGTTTCTTTCTCAATTGGAAAGGCCCATGGTGGACATGGTGATGTCTGCTTTCTCTCCAGCCTTCTAGTTTCATGAAGCTGCCCTGGAGATGTATTCCTTCTTCATCTCCAAAGGTCTCTGGCTGTGTAGGCTCTCATGGTTCTCATGACTCTAAAACAGGACTCTCTCCAAAATATTTCCTCTTTAAAGGATTCCAGTAAACTTATCAAGGCCACCTGGAATGGGTAGAGTCACATCTCCCTCTAATCCAAGGTCAATACCAACAATTGGGTGAGCCACATCTCTGTGGAGATAATCAAATCAAAATATTTCAACCTACATTATTGAATAGGAAGTAAAAAAAAAAAAGGTTGTTCCCACAAGATTGGGTCAGGATTAAAACATGGCTTTTCCAGGGTTCATGATCTTTTCAAATCGACACACCATTAAAAAAGTATAAAGGCAAGACAATGAATAAGATGAAAATTCATAGTATGTATATTTGATAAAAGGCCCATATCCAGAACCACTACAAATAAATAAGTAAAAGACTAATGATTGAAAGTGCAGAAAATTAGAAGAGGTGGTTTCCAATGGAAAACATTTGAAAGAGGCAATAAGCATATAACATATATAAATGTTATATATAACATATATAAATGTTCATTTGTTCATTTGTTATATACTCATAGATTGCTGACAGGCTTGTGAAAATGCTACAACTACATTAGAAAACCATTTGGCGGTAAACTAAACATATGCCTAAATTATGACCCAGGGCTTCCACCTATGTCCAAGTGAATAAATCCATCAAATTACATGACAAAATGTTCATAACATTTTTATTCATAAACTTGAAACAATGCAATTGTTCATTGTTGAGATAGTGAATAAATGAATTCTGGCACATTTATAGAAGTAGAAGACTATATAGCATTAAAAAGAAAAAGCTATCCATAGACAGTAATATATAAGGATATTCATGACCTATGGGGGTAAATTCTAGAAACATAAGAATAGTAGACTTTTGAAAATAAACCAATGTAGTATCCAATATGCATTACAAAAACACTTAAATTAAGAGAAAAATATTTTCATAGCATAAAGCAACATTCAAGATAAGAATTTCTGAAAGCAATAATAGCTGAAAGCTTCTTAATTATTGACAAAGCATATAAAGCAAGCAGTATGTGAGTTTTTAAAAATATTCCCCTTGAGTTTGGAAATGAAACAGGATGCCTCCTATCAGCACTTCTATTCCACGTCATTCTGATACATGCTACACCTTGGAAGAACCTTGAAAACATTATGTTAAATGAATTAAACAAGTCACAAGAAGCCAAATATTGCATCACTTAACCCATTCAAAACAATTAGAATATAAAGAGTTTTAATACCAGAAAACTAGTCAAGTTATGAAGGCCAGATGCGATTGCACAATGAGGAGTTAATGCTCAATTAATGTGAAGTTTCTGTTTTAAGTGATGGGAAAACTTTTGGTACTGGGCGGTGTTGATGGTTGCACAACATTATAAAAGTAAGTAACATCACTGAATTTTATGATTTAAGGTGGACAAAATGGGAAATTTTAGGTTCTATATATGTTACTAGAATAACAATTTAAAAAAGGGAAAAAAACAAAATGAAACCTTATTTTTTTAAAGTATTAAAGGAAAGTATGAAAACAATTTCTCATCAAATGGAGAACTTCAACAAAGAGAAATAAATAATCTAAAATATCAAGTGGAAATTTTGTAGTTAAAAATATGATAGTATAATAACTAAAGGAAAAATTTGCTAGAGGGGATCAAGAGCAGATATGAGATGGTAAAAGAAAGAATCCAAAAACTGGAACTTATATTAATAAAAATTATCTATAGGAAAGCATGAAACAAAGCAAAACAAAAGGAAAATAAAGGAATAAAAATAAGCATAGTCTCTAAGATCTGTGAGAGAGCATGATGCATATCAACACATGCTTAGCCAGAGTACCAGAAGAGAAGAGAAAAAATTAAAAACAAGCAATAAATTTGAAGTAACAATGGGCATATCTTCACAAATTTGATGAAAATTTTCTATTTAATATTTTGCTGGAAATTCCTATCACATACCATTTCCTATCATGTATGAAAAAGTAAATTCCAGATTCACATGGTCCTGAAAGTGAAAAGTAGAATAATAAAAAATTAAAGAAGGCAAAAACTTAGAAATTAATAAATGAATAAACAAAAAATTTTAAGAAATTAAAGGGATCCAGATTTGAAAGGAAAGAGTTCAACTGTTGTTGTCAGGTACATGATTCTGTACATAGGACATCTGTGGAATACTTATAGAATCAATATACAAAAATTAACTGTGTTTTCATACATTCAATTCAAATATTAAATTGAGAAAGTTACTCCATTTAAAATTTTGTCAAAAGAATACAGTATTTAGGAATTCAACAAAAGAAGGCAAAATGGCCAAAAGAAATGGAAAGTCATAAAATATTATTAAAATAAATTAGTGAAGATGTAAATAAATGAGAAGATATCCCACATTTACAGATTGGAAACCTTCTTTCCTAGGCATTTATCAAGGAGAACTGAAAAGTTATGGCCTTACAAAAACTTTTACTTTTACTTGTTATAGAAGTTTTACACGTAATAGCCAAATATTGTAAATAAACCAAGCATTCATCAACGGTTGTCTTAGTTTACCAGGACTGTGTAACAAAAACCACTTTCCAGCTGGCTTAAACCACAGGAATGTATCGTTCCATGGTACTGGAGGCTGGAAGTCCAAAGTCAGGGTGTCAGCATGGTCATGATGTCTCCACAGGATGCAGCATTCTGGCAATCTATTATGCAACCTCTGCCCCTGTCATATTGCCGTCTGTCTCTGCCCTTTTGTGAACAAATTTTCCCTGCTTTTTAGGACCCAAGTTATATAGAATTAAGGCCCACCTGATCCAGTTTGATCTCGCCATGACTAATAACATCTTCAAAGATCCTATGATCTTTGGCCCATGGGTTAGAGTTAAATATATCTTTGTGAAAGCCATGATTCAATCCATAACACCAGGTGAATATATAATTAATGCATATTTTCTCCACACAATGGAAAACTACTCAGCAATATAAAAGAACAAGCTACTGGATCATTGAATAATGCAGATAATTCTCAAAATATTATCTTGCTTGATAAAGGCTGGAATAAAAAAAGTGTACATGGTATAATTCCATTTATATGGTACTCTAGTAGGTATATCTCATATGTAGTTAAAGAAAGCTGATCAGCAGTTCCTTGGGGTTGGCGCTTGTAGGCAGAGATTTCTTGGAAATGGGAAGAAAGGATTTGGGCTTAAACAATGTTTTATATTTTGATTGTAATAATAATTATCCTGGAGTACATATCTGTTAAAAATCATCAATCCTAGACTTAAAATGGATGCAGCTTTTTATATCATAATTGTTACTCAATAACTTTTATTTAATATAAAAATGTTATATTTTAAAATATCACTGTAATATAATGAGCAGTAATATCTTAATTAATAAGAAATTAGAATAATATTTATCACACAAGACTTATAGGTCCTCAAAAATCTCACATTAATGAATATACACTAGTTTAGTTTAAATACTATTTATTTTTTTCTATATGTCAAATTCTATTTCTGCCCTCTGAAATACTTTATATATAAATAATCTCAATTTTTATATAATTTGCCATTATTAACAGAGACATTGGGTTTTAACTTGGGACCCCATTTAATGGATCTGATTGATGATAGGTGTGAGCTGTCTGGAGAGGCTTTTAAACATGGTGTTGCATATATTTCAGGGGTTTCATAGACCTACAGGAGATAGTTGGCCTGGTTGACTTCTTGAATGCAGTTAGTAGTGGTTTTTGTCAAGTGAGCGAATGTGAAAACAGACCTTTATAAAATAATGTTGGATAATTTATTGTCTTTGATCTAATAGATCTTAAGGGAAAAGAGACTATCAATCCAGGACATTTTGTGTCTTTTCACTCTTTGCATCCACTGTGCAATATTTGGGTGTGCATGTGTGTGGGTGTGTGGGCGTCACTCCTTGCTACTGAGATCTTGCTGTTAGCAATTGCTTAAGACCACTATGGGGCCACTGAAAACCCTCCACTTTATCCAGTGGCCATGACTGAAATAGTATGTGTTGCGCAGGTCAATGGATCCCGTGTAGGAGATTTAACCAACTCATTAACACACATAGTTGGTCTGCTGGAACTGTCTGTGGGACAGATGTCATCAGTCCGTTATTCTTTGACCTTTCCCGCCCTGCTGAAGCTATCATGTTCTTTCACATCTATTAATGAAGTGTTGCTTTAAATCTTCGCTGGTGTTATTACTGTGATCGCTTCCTTGACTGTGATATTCTCCTACATTTTTATTGTTGCTTTTTTCTTGAAAATCTGCTCAGCACTAGGTAGACCCAAAACTTTCTCCATCTGTGCCTCACATCTGGTGGTCATGACTTTATTCTATGGCTCTATAAGCTTTAGCTCTCAATATTCCTTAGAACAAGAAAAGTTGGTGTCTGTGTTTCGTACACTGTTGATTCCAGCAATAAACCCAGTGATTTACAGCCTAAGGGAGAGGGAAGTAAAGGATGCTGTGATAAGGGCCATAGATATGAAACATTTTTCCACTGAATTTCATGTCATATGTATTCCAGAATAATGTACAAGTTGGTGCTCTGCCTAATGATATAAAAGACATATAAACATGACCCCTACATTCTGCATCCACTTGATGACTGCTTCCTACCTAGTAAGTTGTGCCAACTCACTCATCCACCTGAGTGTCTTGCTTGGTCTGTCCTTCTGTGGGCCCAATATCATTAATCATTATTGATGTGCTATCCCATAACTCTTCCAAATCTCGTGTTCTAAAACCCAACCCAGTGAGCTTTTATTATTGACCTCTCTGGAGTGACATCAGTGACTACCTTTCCAATAGTAGTTAGTTCCTATTTTGTGTCCTCTCTGTTTTGAAGTCTAACTCTGCAAGACACATATTTAAAGCCTTCTCCATGTGTGCCTCCCACTTGATGATGGTGGCTCTCTTCTATGGAACAATTCTACTTACTTATCTTAGAACCAGTTCTAGCTACTCACAGGGAAGAGCTAAAAATCCATGTTTCATACTATGTTGCTGCCAATACTAAATTTTCTGATATATACTATGAGAAATAGAGAGGCCAAAAGAACAATGAAAACAATTTTTAAGAGAAAAATATTTGCTCAGTAAACATGATTTTTCAAGCAGAAACTTATTTAAGGAATCTGTAATGATGTATAAAAATCTATGGAATATGTAGGTGAAAAATTAAGTTATACTCAATGCAGTTCTGTGAAGAGATATACTCATTATTGGCTTTGGAAAAATGTGCATGTGTGTGAGTGACTGTGTGTGTGTAAATGTAAGCCTTAATTGTTATTTTTAATCACTACTAAGTTCCTATGTAATTAATTGATAACATCGTGCCCTGGAATGATTAGGTATAATTTATGAATATCAGTTTGGTGAAAGACTATTAAAAAAAAAGAACTACTAGGCAGACAATCACACAAACACAACACACACACATATACATAACTGGGGAAGAATTGGTTTCAGAGACTGAATTTAATTTTCCTTGTACTCAACTTTCAAAGAGCTGAACTGTTTGACAGATGAGTAAACAAAGGAGTTGCAAGCTTATCCAAATGAGACAACATCAATGTTTTGGAGCTAGAATTCAAACCTGGCTATAATCATTTAAAGGTACACAGGCCTCTCCATTTTACAGAAATAAACAGAAGTTTCTGGGTTTCATTAGTATGCTGTATTTGTTTAGAACTGTCAAAATTAGAATATTTAATTTAAAAGCAATTCCACAATTCAAAGGAGAGTATTTTTATATGGTAACTTCACTTGTTCCAGTCCTTTAATGGAAATACCAAAATAACAACTCAATTTTTTTTTACTAAAACTACAGTGGGATACATGAAAAATAGACTCAGGTATCTTCAAGAAAACATAATAAGCTATTAGAATAAAGTTAAGTTTGAATACAGTGACAGCATTTTTTAAAATGCTGTTAAGGATCATAATTCCAATAATTTCAGATGATATTTGTTATTCTGCTCATTCAGCCAAGCATCAAAAATTCATTCCAGCACTATTTTTATCACTCCAGTGTTAGGTGAGAAATAGCCATTGTTCATTCACACCTTTGCAATATATAATAAAGAATGATTTTGGGTTTGTGAAAAAAATGTATATTTCTACCAAATGGAACAATGCTTATTGCATATATTAAGCCTTATCAATAATATCTACAAAAATCTGTAGCATTCTTTTCCTTGTTACATAAGAACTAAATCTACATAAATGTGAAACAATTTATGTTAAAGCATGTTTTATTTCATTTTTTCTATACATCCCTGTTCTAGTTAGCTAGCTGCCAGAATGCAATACACCAGAAATGGAATGGCTTTTAAAAAGGGAAATTTATTAGGTTGCAGGTTTACCATTCTAAGGCTGTGAAAATGTCCAAATTAAATTAAGCATATAGAAATGTCCAATATAAAGCATCCAAGGAAAGATACCCTGGTTCAAGAAGGCTGATGTTCAGAGTTTCTCTCTCAACTGGAAAGGCATTTAGTGAACATGGTGACATCTGCCTACTTCCTCTCCAGGCTTCTTGGTTCATGAAACTCCCCTGGGGGTGTTTTCCTTCGTCACCTCCAAAGGTCTCTGGCTACCTGGGCCCTGTGACTCTTTCTAAAATGTTTCCATCTTAAAGGGCTCCAGTAAGTAACCCCACTTTGAATGGGTGGAAGCACATCTGCATGGAACCCATCTAATCAAAAGTTAATGCCCCCAATTGGGTGAGTCACATCTCTGTGGAGATAATCTAATCACATTTCCAACCTAGAGTGCTGAATAGGGATTAAAAGTGATGGCTGCCTCCACAAGATGGATCAGGATTAAACCATGGCTTTTCTAGAGTACCTAATCCATTCAAACTGGCACAAGTCTTGATTTTCATCAAGAATAATTCCATTCATCAAATATTTTGATCATATATCCCTATATCAGCACATACATATAATGTGATAAGCTGTGATTATAATAAGCGAGTTTTTAAGAAAAACCATAACATATATGGAAGTCCTTATGATATGGCACAGCAGTTTTTTGCAATGTAGCTCATAATCACAAAATTTTTATATCTCCATGGGCTCTATCAAGGTATTCATGTTCTGGTGCTATATACTTATGATTTTACATTTTGACAAAGCAATTAATACCATAATGCTAATATTTGTATTTAAGGCTTCTGACATTTGATTTTTCATTTTAATATATTCCTAATAATCTATTAATCCAACAATCTTAAACACATTAATATTTGCCAAATTATTTCCAAAAGATTTGTGTGAAATCTAAGCCCTTTAGCTATGTGATTATTAAGTTTACCTAAGAGTTTATTATTACATCCTAATAGATTTAAATAATGAATATATTATATAATAAAATATCAAGAAGAAAATAAAGTCAACACCAACAAATTGAAAAGTAATAAAGATGCAAGAGTGATCTTATGCTTCTTTCTCTAAATTATCAATTAATTTCATCAGAAACAGTTTGAAGGCATAGTTTTCTCTGTTCTTTTTCCTAAAAAATGGATTGTTAAATATGGTCATTAAACAAATTTAGTGTTAGAATCACTCAAATAGAAGCATGTTAAAAAAAATTAAGGGGTGAAATACGAAGAAGTAGGCTTTCTGAAAAAAAAACATAAAATTGCAGATAAAGCTGTTATTTAGAGATATTATTAAAATAAGGAGGGATCCAGATTATCTGTAAATATTTCATACTGTAGCTATAAAATTGTTAAGATTAATTTTCTCAACCATTTCAGCCTCTTAAAGGACAACAAAAATCAACTTCTCAAACCTGGAAAGATCTTGCATTAAAAAGACAGTTTCTCCAGCAATTACATACCCTTATCTAGAGCCCTGATGAAAGATTTTCCTGAAGTGTGTCACATTTGCTCCTACACTGTGGCAACAGTTTGTTTCTGACAATATTTTTATTATTTTTAAATTAAACCAAATTTTAATCTATCTTTACAGCTTATAAATGAATGTAGTCTCTTTCTTAGCTCTATAGTGAACCTCAAGATATATGCTTGATTTTTGTGGCTAATAAAATACTTTGCTAACATTGCCTTGCTGATAATAAAAAAAATAATAAAAATATAATTTGTATGATAAGGTGTTGGTTTTTTACTTTATTCTAGTGTGGCTAGACAATCCTAAATAAATATGTGCAGTTAACAATAATACACATTCAATATGTCCCATTTTGTTTAAAGTCTTTTTCAGGAGGAAGCAACAAGAATAATCTAAAACAGTATTTGGGGAACCACTGAATTTGAAGGTTTAGGGCACAAATAAATCTACCTCATTTTGGAGAGAACTCATGGACAGCAGAATTAGATTTGTATTTAATGGTTTCAAGGGATAAAATTATGAATTTAAAAATTTTAATGCAATGCATTTGAAAGTCAAAGAAATATGTCAATAATATCTTTATTTCTTTGGCACAATATGAAAACAGATTTTGACCCGACATAATAAAGTTTACAGGAGATAATATCCAAAGGTCAAGTGGGATGATACAGAAGATAAAGATCCCCACAGTTGAAAGATACAAACAAATTATGAGCAATTTGGTGAGATTTTGTAGAGAGGATTTGAACACCAAACAGATGTTTGTGGCCTCAGAGTTTTATTCCAGCAATTATGCATCCTGCTAGTGGCTATCAAATAGCCCATAAATTATGTATTTGGAAAAAGCTTTAATAGGACCTCTTTTTTATGCTATGTTCTTCCAGAATCAAAGAAATTTAGATTGGAAGGGGATCTTATAATCTGTCTGCTCCTAATGAGAAAGCCAAATATTGAACCAAAAGAGTAATTTGCATTAGACTCACTCCTCATTAGACAAGTAGTGTCATCCTGAGATTTAGTCCCCTACTCTTTTTGCTGCACATACAATTACACAACAATTATTTCCTCAAGCCAATTGCAGTAGCTAAGAATGTCTGAGTAGAGATAGTTCATAATTTTATTGGGCATTTGAGCATTTTATATCCAAAAGTGAGTAATAGACATACATAAAATCCAAGAAAAATATTTCTCTTTCTCAAACTCAACATTCTAAAATTAGTATCACCATTGCTCCTGCTCCCAATTTCTATTATTTTGCCTGGATATTAGTGTTTACATATGCTCAGTCACATAAACTAGAATCCTAGCAAGTTACCTTGTTTGATATATTTTACTTTCTCTAAATATTTATTGGAATAGGTCATGCTCATTCTGCAAATACCCTACAGATAAATCTCCTTTTCTTTCTTAATCATCATTACTACAGCCTCACTCCAGGTATTCATATTCTCTAACTCAAATATTGAAATTGCCTTAAAATTTCTTTCATTGTAGTCTGTCTAGTTACTCTTTAATATAAACCTAATTTTATCTCAGAAGCAAGTTGATAATCATAATTCTTTCTGTAATGTCACACTTGGTTTAAACATTCAGTCAGAGAGCATCATTCTCACAGACAGAGATCAAGAATTCCCACCTCTCTCAAGATTTTCTTTATCATTTCATTGAAGAAATTTGGATATTCTCTCCATTGTTCTACTTCTGTACCTTGCATTGTACAAATGGATTGCAAATTTCTGTTTTCACATTTAACTCCTCTTCTAGAATGGTGTGCTGGTTTGAAAGGATGTATGTACCCTAGAAAAGCCATATTTTAATCTAAATCCCATTTCATAAAGGCAGCCATGTCTTCTAATTCCTATTCAGTATTGTGTGTTTGAAACTGTAATTAGATCATCTCCCTGGAGATGTGATTTAATCAAGAGTGGTTGTTAAACTGGATTAGGTGGAGGCATGTCTCCACCCATTTGGGTGGGTCTTGGTTAGCTTCTGGAGTCCTATAGAAGAGGAAACTAAAATTTTGTTTAGTTTTTGGAGAACGAAAGAGATTTGGAGAGAGCAGAACGACATAGCCACGAGAAGCAGAGAGTCCATCAGCCAGCGACCTTTGGAAATGATGAAGGAAAATGCCTCCCAGGGAGCTTCATGCAAGAGAAAGCCAGGAGAGAAAGCTAGCAGATGATGCCCTGCTTACCATGTGCCCTTCCAGCTGAGAGAGAAGCCCTGGCTATGTTCCCCATGTGCCTTCTCACTTGAGAGAGAAACCCTGAACTTCATCAGCCTTCTTGAACCAAGGTTTCTTTTCCTGGAAGACTTTGATTGGACATTTCTATAGACTTTTTTAAATTGGGGCATTTTTTTGGCCTTAGAACTGTAAACCAGCAACTCATTAAATTCCCCTTGTTAAAAGCCATTCTGTTTCTAGTATATTGCATTCCAGCAGCTAGCAAACTAGAACAAACTGTTACTTCTGAAAGGAAAAGACTGTATCTTATTCAACTTCATAGTCCCAAGGTCACTGGAAAGATAACCATCAGAGAGTAGCATATAGTAAATGTTCAATCCTTGTTTGTTTATAATAAATTAATGAGTTAATTATTTGACAAGAATTTTTTCTTACCTATTAAATCTTAGCATATTTGCTATTGAAATAGAATTAAATAAGTAAAAAATAATTGGCAAATATTTAGAAATATTACCATTGATCACAGTAAAGCATCAGTGATTTATTGGAATAAGGTTTTCACCAATTATTTAAAAGCATGGGTATATAAGTATTACACAAAGATATGCCATAATATTCTCCATTCATAATTGACATGGGTGATAATATAATTGTAAAATATATTAACCCCATGAAGTCAGTGAGTAGAAAAGCTCACTTCTCCTTGCTAAAATGGATATCCGCTAAACTCACATGGATGTAGTAATCTGCAATTATCTAAGATCATTTTTCCCCTGTAGTTTCCCAGCATTTTAGTGTTTAATAAAATTGTTTCTGTATATATTTACTAATAATATAATTTCCCTTTTCTTTCACTCTGATTAATATTCCATGATCCAAGACCACACACAGACATGTATAATAGATTGACAAGAATATTTATGATGATGATAATTTTATAATAACAGAAAACAATAAATTATTAAGAATAGTAAAACACCATGGTTAAGAGATCAGCATCTGAAGAAAAAACTAAGGGTAGGTTTAAATCCAAATTTAACGCCTAATAGATCCTGGTCTGTTTGTTAAAGCTGACAAAATGCAATATAACAGAAATGAGTTTTTTTTTTTAACTTTTTTTATTGTATATGATAACATATATGCAAAGCAAAGAAATAAAAAAGCAACAGTTTTCAAAGCACTCTTCAACAAGTAGTTACAGGACAGATCAGAGTTTGTCATGGGCTACCACATGATCCTCTCTGATTTTTTCTTCTAGCTGCTCCAGAATATAGGAGGCTAGAAGGCTTAAATATTTTTTTATCATCACGATTGATTTTTTTCTTTCTTTTTTGTGGAAAAATCACACATATACAAAAAAGCAATAAATTTCAAAGCACAGCACCACAATTAGTTTTAGAACATATTTCAGAAGTTGACATGGGTTACAATTACACAATTTCAGGTTTTTACTTTTAGCTACTCTAAGATACTGGAGACTAAAAGAGATATCAATTTAATAATTCAGCAATAATATTCATTTGTTAAATCCTAGCTTCTCTGTATAACTACAAGTCATGGTCAGGTTCATGTGTCAACTTGGCCAAGTGGTGGTACCTGTTTGTCTGGTTGGGCAAGTGCAGGCCTGTCTGTTGCAATTAGGACATTTCATAGAATTAGATCATGATCATGTCAGCTGCATCTACAGCTGATTCCATTTGTAATCAGCCAAGGGGAGTGTCTTCTGCAATGAGCGATGCTCAATCTAATCACTGAAGCCTTTGAAGGAGGATTCAGAGGAGACAGGCTGTCTTCCTGCTTCTGCTGGAGAGCCTCTCCTGTGGGGTTCATCCAGACCTTCTATTGGAATCATCGGCTTCACAGCCTGCCTGTGGATTTTGGACTCTGTGTTCCTGCAGTCTCGTGAGACACTTTTATAAATTTTATATATGCAAGTGTTCCCTGTTGATTCTTTCCTCTAGAGAACCCTAACTAATACATCTTGGTACCAGGAGTGATTCTTAAGAAACAGATTCTTAAAAATGGGGTTTTACAAATGGTTTTCTACTCTGACTGGACTCAAAGGCACTAAGAACTCTGATTTCCATAATCAGAATGACACTGCCAATCCATGGAGTGAGTTGGCAAAAGAGATAGTCAAAATATCACCATTTGATTCTTCTAATGCTTCATTTGTATGAAGCCAGGCTCTGGGGAATAATGTTTTTGACACCTTTACAGAGTTTTGTGGAAATAAGAGGTATAGAGATGTTGGCTGGTTGTTGTTAGATACACTGGCTACATTAATGAATGAAAGGGATGGAGTTAAGGCTTCAAACAAGAAGCTTAAGCACTGTCTGACAGATGTAGAAGCTTCTATGTGTATCCTGAAGGAAAATCTTAATTCCTGTAACCATAGACAGACTTGAGATCTCTGAAAATCAGACTCAGAATCTTATTGTTTGAGTGGCAACTTTACAATGTAACCTGAATTCTCAGTATTGCATGGTGTCTGCTGTTAAAGTGAGGGCATTGATTGGAAAGGAGGGGGACCCTGAAAAATGGGATGGTGATTTATGGATTGATAATGATGTTAGGGGTGAAGTTGAAGCCCTAAGTCATGCTAAATCTTCTCTAGATAACCCTGTAATAGTCTGCCCTGTGGACATAGCTGTCCCACCTCCAGCCTGCCTTGAGGAGTTGGCCACCCAACCTCTTCCTGAAGGGATTAGCCCTAGAGTGATTAATCCTGTTTCACCAGAAGAAATTGCAAATGAAGGCCCTGAAGCAAATGGCTTGGAAGATATTTCTAATTCTTTTCATGACACACTCCTACCACCCCTCATTTCTTCCAGACCTAAAACTAGACTAAAGTCCCAACAGGCCCCTAAAGGTGAGGTACAAAGTGTCACACAATAGGAGGTACATTATACTCCAAAAGAACTGTGAGTTTTCCAATTTATATAGACAGAAATCAGGGGAATATGCGTGGCAATGTAGTTTAAGGGTGTGGGATAATGGTGGGAGGAATATAAGGCTGGATCAGGCTGAATTTATTGATATGGGCCCACTAGGCAGAGATTCTGCATTCAATGTTATAGCTTGAGGGGTTAGAAAAGGTATTAACAGTTTGTTTGGATGGTTGGTTCAAACATGGATCAAAAGGTGGCCGACATTACCTGAGGTTGAAATGCCAGAACTGCCCTGCTATAATGGAGATGAGGGGATCCAGAGGCCTAGAGGGATTCAAATATTAGAGTGGATTTATCATGCAAAGCCTGCTCTTACACCCCAGGGATGTCTGGAGGATGCACCTTTTACCAGAATAGTGAGAAATAAATTTCTGAGACTAGCACCATCATCCCTGAAGAGCTCTGTGGTTGCACTTCTCTGTAGGTCAGATATTACTGTAGGAACTGCTGTCACTGAGCTGGAATCCTTAAACACAATGGGGATGACAGGATCCCAAGTTGGCAGAAGCCAGGTGGCAGCACTTAATCGCCCACCCAGGGTGGGCACGACTATTATAATAGATAGCAAACTCAAGGTAGGAGTCAAAGTAATCTGACTCACAAAAATTTATGGCATTGGCTAGTAAATCATGGGGTACCTAAAAATAGAATAGAAGGGCAGTCTACTAAATTCTTGTTTGAACTATATAAACAAAAGAGTTCTAGGTCAAGTGAACAGAAGTCAAACCCGAATTACAAAAACACAGAGTCATGGCCCCCTTAATCAATTTCCAGACTTGAGACAGTTTACAGACCCAGAGCCCCTTGAATGAAGAGGAGGCCAGGTCCCTTTGGGGGAGAACGGTATTACACTGCCACAAATATATACTGTTAATCTTCCTCCAAGCCTTCTCCAAGGAGACCAACAGTCTTTTACCAGGGTAACTGTGCATTGGAGAAAAGGAAATGATCAGAAATTTTAGGGATTATTAGACACTGGTTCAGAAGTGACATTAATTCCAGGGGACCCAAAACGTCACTCTGGTCCACCAGTCAGAGTGGGAGCTTATGGATGCCAGGTGATCAATGGAGTTTTAGCTCAGGTCCATCTCACAGTGGGTCCACTGGGCCCCCGGACCCTTCTGTAGTTATTTCCCAATTCCAGAATGTATAATTGGAATAGACATACTGAGCAACTGGCAGAATCCAGTTAATTGTATTAATTTACAATTACATTTACAATGTAATGTTTTATATTATAAACTGTTCTAATATAGTAGACAGCATATGAAATGCTATAACATTATTGTAGGAATATATTGAGACTACTGTCTACTCACACCCTTCTTTTTATTAAGGCCATATATATTTTTCCCTTGCAATTATAGTACCTGATTAAGATTGGCTACTGTGAAGATTTTTCAAGATCAATATTGAGAATTATTAAACCTATTATATTTTGTGAATTTCTTATTTTCTAGCAGAGATTTTCATTCATTCCTTTTAAATATTATGTTGATTTAAAAATAATGTATAGGCAGAGCAAGATGGCAGCTTAGTGAGGTGTGGAATTTAGTTCATCCACCAAAGCAGCTAGTAAATAGCCAGAAACAGTACAAAGCAACTGCTGGGGCTACATCAGTGACAAGACACACAGTATACACCAGTCTGGACCAGGTGGAAGAGCTAAGACTCCACACAGAAATGTATGTCCCCCGAGCTGCAGCGGCCAGTAGCCAGTGGCCCTCCCCACGCAGGCTGACTATAGTGCTTCTCAAGAGGAAAGGAAACAGACTTTACTAGCAACAAGAGCTTAGCTCAACCAAGCTCCAATTGTACAATTAATTAACAAATTCTGACTACTGAAAATAGGCCTCCAGCTCAGTTAATCCCTGAATAAGCATTAAAGGTACTAGGATTTTTTGTCCAAACAGAGAGGGGGCAGGGCTGAGAGGAAACAAAACAGAAACTTTTTGAGTCAGGACAAAATACTGGAAATGGGCTGGGCCTCGAAAAAACGGGGCATAGAGCACCTGGAGATACATAGCAACAGGTCCTAATATAAGCTCCAAATTGACAAACATGAAGATCTGGGGGTCCCACTCTGAAAAGGCGCATTTTTTGCTTTTTTATACTCCTTAACAGCTCACTAGATAGAACTGGAAGGCTTCACTGCCCCAGGCAAGGTTGGAATTAAGCTTATAACTAGTCAGGTGAAAGGAGTTAATTTCCTAAATGTTGTACCTTCCCTAAGAGAAAAGTGGGGCCCTATTCAAGTGGAATCCCCCCTTCAAGGAATTCAGACCCAAGGGACTGGAAAACTGAAGAAATTAATGCCAACCTACAATCTTGCCTCTGTCTCAACCATGCCACTGGCAGGGAGAGTGTGCTGAAATTAAAGGCACCCATCTCTTTACACTGGTGGGAAGCCACAGGCAGACAAGTGCCACATGTTTAGCAGGATAGGAAAAGTACAGAGTTTAGAGGCTTCACAGGAAACTCTGACACGCTTCTGGGTCTCACCCTTAGAAAAAACTGATGTTGGCAATTCTTTCCTCTTGAGACATTGGCCAGTATGGCCTGGGAAAATCTGACTGGAGTTTATAATATCTGAGGAGACCCCATCAAATAAAACTGCTCCATATAGGCAAGGCAAGAAACAGAAAAACAAGAACTGAAAACTTCTGATCAGTTAAACAGAACCTATGCTAGAAGTCTAGAATAAGTTGAACTGAATTTCAAATAACAGATAGACAACAAAGCCATCCAGCAAGAAAATCCTAGGTAAAAGAGTTTAAAAAGCCTTTAGAATAAAATAATTAAGGAAATCAAATTCCTGGCCATCAAAAAAAAAAAAGCCATACTAGGAAAACTGATGATATGACCCAGTCAAAGGAACAAACCAAAAATTCAAATGAGATACAGGAGTTAAAACAAGTAATTCACAATGTCCAAACTGACATGGAAAAATCTCATGAAAAATCAAGTCAACAAATTGAGGGATGACATAATTAAGACATGGGTGAGCAAAAAGAATAACTTGAAAGAATAAGCAAATCACAGAACTTATGCAATGAAAGGCGCAATAGAAGAGATAAAAAAAAAAACAAAAAACAATCGAAACCTCCAACAATAGATTTGAAGAGGCAGAAGAAAGGATTAGTGGACTAGAGGACTGTACATCTGAAATCCATCACACAAAAGAAAATATAGGGAAAACAATGAAAAATATGAACAGAGTCTCAGGGAATTGAACATAAACATGAAGCACACAAATATACTTGTAGTTGTCCCAGAAGGAGAAGAGAAAGGAAAAGGAGGAGAAAGATTAATGGAGGATATAATCACTGAAAATTTCTCACATCTTATGATGGACATAAAATTACAGATCCAAGAAGTGCAGCATACCCAAACAGAACGGATCCAAATAGACATACTCCAAGATGCCTACCTACTACTCAGATTGTCAGATGTCAGAAAAAGAGAGAATTTTGAAAGCAGCAAGAGAAAAGTAATCTATCACATAAAAGTGAAGCTCAATGAGACTATGTGTGGATTTCTCAGAGACCATTGAAGAATAATGCAGTACTATGATATATTTAAGATTCTAGAGGAGAAAAACTGCCAGCCAAGAATTCTATATCCAGCAAAATTGTCCTTCATAATTGAGGGGGAGATTAAAATATTTTCAGACAAATAATCCCTGAGAGAATTTGGACCAAGAGAGCAACTCTGCAAGAAATAGTAAAGGGAGCACTACAGGCAGATAGGAAAAGGCAGGACAGAGAGGTCTGGAGAAAACAGTAGAAATGAACACTATCAGTAAAGGTAAAAAAGAGGAAAAAGTTAGATATGACATATAAAATCCAAAAGGCAAAGTGGTAGAAGAAAGTACCGCCTTTACAGTAATAACACTAAACGTTTATGAATTAAACTTCCCAATCAAATGACATAGACTGGCAGAATGGATTAGAAAACAGGAATGTAAGTGAAATAAATGTAGAAGTAAGACTGACCCATAACCCAGGGAGGCAAGTTCACATTGACACTCATGTCTTCACCTCAAGTCACAGTTAAACAGCATTATCTCTGACAAAGTACAGACACAAGTGGCTAATTAGACATTTTGTCTGGGTCCTGGTAAAAGATAAACTGTAAATATCATGATGTCTTCGTGGTAAGAGTGGTTCCCTCCCTTGGAATGCTTTGCGATACATTAATCAACAAGGAGACCATGCGCCCATATCCAGGAACTAATCCCTCCTGAGTATGGGCACAAGAGCACTCCAACTCCTGGAATAGCCCTTATAAATACTGGTCCTTGTCCAGGCAGACTTTGGATACTACTCACAAACAGCTGGGTTATAAGAATGAATGGTTTACTTGGAAAAAAAATTGATGAAATTAGATTTGAGATCCAAGTGCACAGGCCAGTTGTTCAATGCATTAAAAATTTCCAATAATCAACCCATTACTAATTCAACCACTCCCTTACTGGGAATGTTAACTCCTAATCTACAAATAACAAAATGCTCATATTAATGCATATGACCAAGTAGTAATTTACTGGAAATTTAGTCATAAAGCCTGCAGCCCATTTATAGCCACTCCAGAGGCTGCCAGACTAGATTTATTCACTATTGAAGCAGCACAGGTAAATGACAACAAACCTAAAGTCTTGTCTAAGGGTATGGGACTTCAGTTCCCTCTAGGACCTTTTGTATTAACTGTCAGACAGTCTGAGTTAGCATTAAAGGAGTGAAAATTCTAAGTGGAGTAATTGATAATGATTATCAAAGAGAAATTAAAGTTATTCTAAAGAATATCAGAGGACAAGACCTCCTTATAAAAGAAGCACACTGAATTACTCAAATGCTTTTATTGCCCCATAATAAAATTAAAATTAAGGAGGAGGAACCTTCTCAGCTAAGCACCCTACAGGAAGCAGCTGGGTTTGGCTCAACAGATAATATGATCCCTGGTGCAAAAATACAGGTAAAGTCACCTCCTCATTTTATTTCAAAACCAACAGTTTAGGAATTATGTATTCTGGAGAGGAAAAAGTTTATTTCATTCTAACTAACCAATGCTATATATGTGAATTACTCCCTGTATTATAGACATCAAGCACTGCAAACACTCTCCTAGATTGAGCCTACACTGCATCTGAAGTTTACAACCAGTTAAACTGCTGGACCCGCACTCCCTTTCCAGAGCAAACTGAATCTGGTCTGGCTTGGACTGTTAAACCTCAAGATGCAACAGAGTGCACTGCAATGCAATCCTGGAATAATACCTACTCATTATGGGGACCATCTAAACTTAAGGAGACATGAGGTTATATTTTTTCACATGTATGCCACGCTATAAATTGTACTACCTTTATGTGGTCACAGTCACACTGTTTGGAGTGGATTATAATGGGATCATCCACTTGCTGTAGAGCCTATTACAAAATTATTAGAATGTGTTAGTAGGACTGGAGTCAGTAATGCAACCTTAGAGTTTTTACCCTCCAAATTATACATTAATATAAGTATCGATTCATTTAATTATACTAACTATAGTCGCAGTTTTGCTTGACCTGTACTTAAGGGAACTGCTTGGAGCTGTGGAAATTATGGGTGACTGAGTTTACCATGTAATTGGACAAGAGTTTGTTCATGGGGTTGGACATATCTGTCTCTAAATATTCTAACTACATTGCCCTCTTTACCAATAATTGGGATGTAGTCCTTGCTAGACATGGAGTTAAATGATCACCTGGGTGGTTTTACTGTTAAGTATCTTCTCTTCTTACCCACTTCTATAGGTTTTATAATGACTGGATAAACGGACTTTCTTAGCAGACATATAGCAGCTGCATTAAATGAAACAAAAACTGTATTATCATTTCCCTCACAGGAAACTACCCAAATGAGAATAGTAATTTTACAAAATAAGTATCTTAATGGAAGCACAAGGAGAAGTATGTGCAGGCTTGCATGCTCATTTTTGTATATATGTTCCAGATCGTTCAAAAAATATCAGTACTGCAGTGAAACCTTTAAAGCTCACATAAAAACAATTTAAACTCTAGGGACAATCCCATTAAATCATTGTTTAATAAATTAAGTCTATCTATGAGAATAAGTTTAATGAGTATATTCTCAATAATATCAATTATTATAACTGTCATTGTTGTTGCTATTTTAGCATATTGTTGTTGTTCCTAGCTACTTGCTCTTTTAAATTTCATAAACCTGCTGTCTCTGTTAAACTGATTTCTTATGCATAGTGGCAATAATTGAAATTCTACTGATGCTATGTTTTACTCTTTATTTCCTTAGTTATGTTTCAGTTTAAAGGCCAAATGTGAGGGAAATAAGTGTAGAAGGAGAATGAACCATAGCCCAGGCAGGCAACTGTGCATTGACACTGATGTCTTCACCTCAAGTTACAGTTGAACAGCATTATCTCTGTCAAAATACAGACACAAACAGCTAGTTAGACCTTTTGGCCCAGGCCCTGGTAAAAGATAAATCTAACTAATCATGATGCCTTCATGGGGAGAGTGGGCCTCTACCCTGGAATCTTTGTGATATATTAATCAATAAGGAGACCATGTGCCCATAACCAGGATGTAGCCCCTTCTGAGTACAGCACAAGAGCACTCCAACACCTGAATAGCTAATATAATCATTGTTCCTTGCCCAAGCAGACTTTGCAAGTCTTACCCCAGAGGGGATGCTCTGCCTGGGACCCTGTGAACCAACTGGGTTTTTCATTGGCTGAATTCTGAGACCTCCCAGCCACAAATATCAGATATAGGCACTTTCCCTGGTTTGGTGAGAATCTCTCTATTTCTCTTCCTCTCTCTCTTTTTTCTTTCTTTCTTTTTTTTCACTTTTATAGTCTGCTGCCAGGTTTAAAAGTGTGTTATGCTTATTTGTTATTCTTGTTTATATCAATACATGCATTGTTTCATATTATCATTTTGAATTAAAAATCAGAAAATCTAAGAAAAGTCCTTTTAAAATAATCAATAAATTGTTCAAATTGTAAATTAAATCATGCCTTCTACTCCTGAATATCACCCATGTAAAACAAGGATCCATCTATATGCTGCCAACAGGAGACTCATTTTAGACCCATGGATAAAAATAAGTTGAAAGTGAAAGGTTGGGAAAGATATTCCATGCAAAGAACATCCAGAAAAGAGCAAGAGTAGCTACACTAATATTTGACAAATTAGACTTCAAATGTAAAACAAAGGACACTATGTATTAATAAGAGGAACAATTCAACAAGAAGATGTAACAATCATAAATATTTATGCAGCAAACCAGAGTGCTTCCAAGTACATGAAGCAAACACTGACAACTCTGAAGGGAGAAATAGACACTACTACCATAATAATTGGAGACTTCATTTCCTGGATCTTGGCAATGGCTAGAACATCTAAAGAGAGGATCAATAAAGAAATGGAGAATTTAAATATTACAATAAATGAAGTAGACTTAACAGACATTTACAGAACATTATACCTCACAACAACAGGGTACACATTTTTCTCAGGTACTCATGGATCATTCTCAGTGATACACCATAGGCTGGGTCACAAAGCAAATATCAATAAATTTTAAAAGTTTGAAATCATGCAAAGCACATTCTCAATAATAGGCAGAGAGCCAGAAAATTCACAAATATATGGAGGCTGAACAACACACTGTTAAACAACCAGTCAGTCAAGGAAGAAATTACCAGAGAAATCAGTAAACGTCTTGAGGCAAATGAAAAGGAAAACACAACATATACAAATTTATGGAAATTTCATGTCACCCCTGCATGAAAAAAATATATATGGGATGTAGCAAAAGCAGCACTAGGATGGAAATTTATTGCCTTGAATGTCTATATTAAAAAAGAAAAAGAGCAAAATTCAAGGAATTAACTGCTCACTTGTAAGAATAAGCAAAAGAACAGCAAACCAAGCCAAAAGAAAACAAAAGGAAAGAAAAAATTAAGATTAGAGCAGAAATAAATGAAATTGAGAACATGAGAACAATTGAGAAAATCAACAAACCAGAAGGTGGTTCTCTGAGCAAATCAATGAAAATGGTGTACCCTTAACTACGTTGACAAAAAAAAAGAGGGACAATGCAAATAAACAAAACAGAAATGGAAGAGGAGACATAACCACTGACTCCACAGAAATAAAGCAGGTCATGAGAGAATACTATGAACAACTATATGCTAATAAAGTAGACAACATAGATGAAATGGATAACTTCCTAGAAAGGCATGGACAACCAACATTGACTTGACTAGAAATAGATGACCTCAAGAAAACAATCACAAGGAAAGAGATTGAATCAGTCATCAAGAAGCTCCCAAAAAAGAAAAATCCAGAACCCGATGGCTTCACATATGAATTCTACCAAGCATTCAAAGAAGAATTAGTACCAATAATGTTCAAACTCTTCAAAAATTTGAAGAGGAGGGAAGCCTACCTAACTCATTCTATGACGCCAACATCACCCTAATACCAAAACCAGACAAAGAGACTATAAGAAAAGAACATTACTGACCAATCTTTCTTATGAATATAGATTCAGAAATCCTCAACAAAATTCTTGCAAATGGAATCTAGCAGTACATTAAAATAATTATACACCATGACCAAGTGAGATTTATTCCAGGTATGCAAAGATGTTTCAACATAAGAAAATCAATTAATGCAACAAGCCATATATTCTACTGTGCTAGCTGCTGGAATGCAACACACCAGAGACAGATTGGCTTTTAATAAAAGGGGATTTATTTCATTAGTTCTTCAGAGGAAAGGCAACTAACTTTCATCTGAGGTTCTTGCTTATGTAGGAAGGCACAGGATGGTCTCTGCTGGGTTCCAACAACTTTCCCCAGGGTGATTTCTCTCTGCATCTCCAAAGGCCTGGGCTGAGCTGGGAGTGCTGAGATGAGGTATGCTGAGCTGCTTGGGCTGTGCTACCTCGAGCTCTCTCATTTAAGCACCAGCCAATTAAGTCAAACATCATTCATTGCAGCAGGCATGCCTCCTAGCCAACTGCAGATGTAATGAACAACAGATGAGGTTCACGTACCATTGGCTCATGTCCACAGCAACAGAACTAGGTGCCTTCACCTGGGCAAGTTGACAACTGAATCTAACTACTACACCCATATCAAAAAATCAAAGTGTAAAAATTTTATGATTATCTTGATTGTTGCAGAAAAGGCATTTGACAAAATTCAACATCCTTTTCTTAATGCAAACAATTCAAAGGATAGGAATAGTAGGGAACTTCCACAACATGATAAGGGAATATATGAAAAACCCACAGCTCACATCATCCTCAATGGGGAAAAATTGAAAGGTTTCCCTCTAAGATCAGGACAAAAACAAGGACATTCACTGTCAGTACTGTTATTCAACATTGTGGTGAAAGTTCTAGTCGGAGCAAACAGACAAGAAAAAGAAATAAACAGCTTCAAAATTGGAAAAGAAGAATAAAGCTCTCACTGTTTGCAGATGATATGTTACTATATGTCAAAAATACCAAAAAATCTACAGCAGAATTACTAGGGCTAATAAGTGAGTACAGCAAAGTGGCAGGGTACAGAATCAACACTGAACAATCAGCAGTGTTTCTGTACACTAGTAATGAGCAATCTTAGGAGGAAATCAACAAAAAAATTCTATGTACAATAACATCCAATAGAATCAAATATATAGAAATACATTTAACTAAGGATACAAAAGACCTACACACAGAAAACTACAAGAAATTGTTTAAGAGAAATCATGAAGACCTAAATAAATGGAAAGACATACTGTGCTCATGGATTGGAAGACTAAATATAGATATGTTATCAATTTTATCCAAATTGATTTATAGAGTCAATGCAATACCAGTTAACATCCCAACAACTTACTTTGCAGAAACAGAAAAATCAATAACCAAATTTATTTGGAAGAAAAGGGATGCCCAAATAGCTAAAAATACTTTGAGAAAGAAAAATGAAGTGGGAGGTCTCACACTACCTGACTTTAAAGTATGTTATAAAGTTACGGTGGTCAAATAGCATGGTACTGACATAAAGATAGATATACTGACCAATGGAATTGAAAAGAGTGTTCATGTATAAACCATCTCATCTATGGACAATTGATCTTTAATAAGGGGGGGAAGCCAATCCTCCTAGGACAGAGAGCCTCTTCAATAAATGGTGTTTGTAGTACAGGATATCCACATGCAAAAGAGTGAAAGAGGATCCGTATCTCACACCCTAACAAAAATTAACTCAAAATGGATCAAAGACCTAAATATTAGAGCTAACTCCATAAAACTTTTAGAAGAAAACATCAGGGAATATCTTACAAAATTTTTAATAAGAGGCAGTTTCCTAGACCTTGCTCCCCAAGCACAAGCATTGAAGAAAGAGCTAGATAAATGGGAACTCCTCAAAATTAAACACTTTTGTGCATCAAAGAACTTTGTCAAGAAAGTGAAAAGGCAGGGCAGGCCACAGTGGCTCAGCAGGCAAGAATGCTTACCTGCCATACCAGAGGACCTGGGTTCAATTCCTGGTGCCTGCCCATGTGAAAAAAAAGAAGAAAGTGAAAAGGCAGCCAACACAATGGGAGACAATATTTGGAAACCACATATCCAATAAGGGATTATTATCCAAAATATATAAAGAAATTCTTCAACTCAACAACAAAAAGACAAACAACCCAATTAAAAAATAGACAAAAGATATAAACAGACACTTCTCAGAAGAGGAAATACAAATGGCTAAAAGACACATGAAAAGATGTTCAACTTCACTGGCTAGTAGGGAAAATGTAAATCAAAACCACAATGGCCATTATCAAAAGACAGAAAACAGCAATTGCTGGAGAGGGTATGGAGAAAGAGGCACACTTATCCACCATTAGGAAGAATGTAAAATAGTACAACCTCTCTGGAAGGCAGTTTTGTGGTTACTCAGGAAGCTAAATATATAATTGCCATATCATCCAGCAATCCATTACTAAGTATATATTCAGAGGATCAGAGGGCAAGGACACAAATGGAAATTTGAACATCAATGTTTATAGCAGTTTTATTTATGATTGCCAAGAAATGTAAACAACCCAAATGTCCATCAGAGGATGAGTGGCTAAAAAGCTGTGGTATATGCATATGATGGAATATTACACAGCTGTGAAACAGAATAAAGTCATGAAGCATGTAACAATGTGGGTGAGCCTTGAGGACATAATGCTGAGTGAAATTGGATAGAAACAAAAGGGTGAATACAGTATGGTCTCTCTAATATAAACTAACACTAATAAGCGAGCTCAGAGAATTGAAGTTAAGAACACAGGTTACCAGGAGATAGGAATATGGTAGCGGCTGGGCAATTGGGACTGAAGGAATACAGATTTACACTCAGCAGGACTGAGTGTAAAAATTAAAAGACAGCACAACACTACCTGACTGTAGCACAATAATAAAAGCACGCTGAATGTGAGGATGATAGAGGGAGAAGGGCTGGGGGCACATATGAAACCTGAAGATAGAGGATAAAGACTGAGGCAATGTAATTTAGGAATGCCTAGAGTGGACAATACTGGTGATTAAATATACAAGTGAAAAACCTTTTTGCATGCAGGAGAACAAATGAATGTCAATATTGCAAGCTGTTAAAAATAGATGGTACATGGGAAAATGTACAATATATGCAATCTGAGGTCTATAGTCAACAGTAGCATTATTTCTACTGAATATAACATAAGCATTATGCCAAAATTAAATGTCAACAGGAAGTGAGCACAGGGAAGCATTCTTACTGTAAAAAAAGGAAATGTCTTCAAATAGATTATGGTGGCAAAGGCATATGTCTATACACTTTAGGTTGGATTGTATGATGTGTGAATAAAGCTGTGTAAAAATGAGCAGAGAGAAACAAGTGCTAAAGAAAATGCAGAAAAAGAGATGTACCTATTCACTGTCAGTGGGGAAACTGAGAGATGCAGCCCCTTGGAGGGGGATGTCATGATTGTACATGAGGCTAGGAGTGGGTGATCCTGAGACCTCATTCCTCAGTGTGTACCTGGAGGAAATGAGTGTCTGGACATGGATGGAGATTTGCACACTGGTGCTTATGGCAGCAGTGTTCCTGATCCATAATGATTGGATGTGGCCTAAGGGTACAAGAACTGAGAGATGGGAGGGGAAATATGATGTTAACATACAATGGACTTCTGAGTAGCCTCAGGAGGAAAAGAAGTGGTGAAACAATCTACTAGGTGAATGAACCTTAAGGACTGTATGTTGAATGAAATGTCAGGGACAAAAAGACAATACTATCATGCCTCATTCTTATAGACTAACTATAATACAAAAACTCGGTGAAATATATTTGAGAACATGAGTTATCAGGTTGGGTCCTATTGTAAAGAGTCCTAGATTGTAAGCTCTTAAAACAGTCACATATATATTCAGGAGGTGTAATTGTTAATTCTGAGATACTGAGCTGTTTGTACATAACAGGGTTGTTCTCAGAAACCTCAGGTATTTATGTGACACTTGAGATTCAGAGTTAGAGCTCTGAAGCTATGAAAGTCAGCAGTACCTGTATAGGAACTGTTTAAAAAGTTGAAAAAGTGATCAGACTTTGAGTAGAGATATGAATGAAGCTGATCTGAATAGGGATAACATATATCAGAACACAGGGTAAAGGATGATATCATCAATATTTTAAAATTTCAACTTTGTGAGACTAAACGGAGAGTTTATTTGGTGCAAAATTTATATTTTGGCTACTGCACTTCCTAATTTAATTTGTATGGTGAGTTTACTTGAATACCATAGGTACATGGAATCTTGAATAAGGCATGGGATTTTATTGGTTTGTCAAGTTTAGTGTGATGCCCTAATATATCCCAGAGTAATTTGAGTAGTAAATAAAGAAGTATTTGCAAAGTCCCATTGGGGGGATTGGGGCAAAAGGAGCAAATATTCAACTTATCCATTTGGAGGATTTTTTATATTCTCACAAGCAATGTGGACAATCAAACAAATAGGCCAAGTCCTCAATCTTGGGTTTCACCCCTCTGAAACCTATTCCTGCAAAGGATAGGATAAGACTACTTAAAACTAGGCCTAAGCAGCACCCCCAGAGAACCCCTTTCATTGCCCATCTGTGACTTCTCTCTCTCTCTAAGCCAACTCAGCAGGTGAACTCTCTCTCTAAGCCTGACTCCTATGTGGGACATGACTCTTAGGGGTGTATATTGTCCTGGTAATATGGAACAGAAAACCCAGAATGAGCCAGGACCTGGCATCAAGGGCTTGAGAAAGCTTTCTTGACCAAAAGGGAGAAGAGGGAAATGAGACAAAATGAAGTTTCAGTGGCTGAGAGATTTCAAACAGAGTTGAGAATTTATCCTGGATGTTATTCCTATGCATTATATAGATATTCCTTTTTAGTTTATGGTGTATTGGAATGGTTAGAGGGAAGTACCTGAAACTGTTGAGCTGTGTTCCAGTAGCCTTGATTCTTGAAGACAGTTGTATAAAGATAATGTTTGCAATGTGACTTTGTGATTGTGAAATTCTTTGTATCTGATACTTCTTTTATCCAGGATATGGACAGATAAGTAAAAAAAATGGATATAAATAAATAAATAAAAGGGGAGACAAGGGTAAAATAAATTGTATAGATGGAAATACTAATGTTCAGTGAGAAGGAGGGGTATGGTATGTACAAGTTTTTCTTTTTGTTCCTTTTTCTGGAGTGATGCAAGTGTTCTGAAAGATGATCATGGTGATGAATGCATAGGTAGATGATGATGTTGTGGGCCATTGTTATACACCATGTATGAAATGCATGTGTGTGAAGTCTTCTCAATAAAAATATACAAAAATAATTGAATAAAACATCATGCCTATGTGAATAAAAGCTCCACAAGATCTCTCTTCTTACTTTATACATTTTAATAATTACAAACTCTTCCCTTTGTTCCTTCAATCCAAGTGTGCATAGCTACTTCCAGCTGTTGCTTATTCCATGCTAGCTTAGAGTCCTCTCCTTCTCTTTTAACTAACTGGTTAATAACTTTTATAACTAATTAACAATTCTTTATATTAAACTCCTCTGTTCAAATAAAAAATAAAAAACAAAAAACACATCATGGCTTCCACAGCTTATTTCTATTTATCCTGGTTCTAAATTTTGTCTTCATTTTTCTACAATTGCATTGAAAACATATTATTCTGTAGATAATTGTAAATAGCTTGCACATTTCTATATTTAATTTTAATAAAATGATATATTGAGTTGTTCTTTTAAAATCATTAATGTTTTCCTGCTCTTCTGATTCAAGGAGAAAAACCACAGTTTATTTGCCCACCAATACGATGTAGTGACATATTTTATTTGTCCAAAGTGCTAAAATGTCCATAATGATGCTTCTGAATATTCCCCTCATAATTGTCTCTGATATACCTTGCGTAATGTTTTCTAGCTGCTTTCCCTGCACCTTGTTTTTATCTTCCAGTGATATCCATCTTTCCAGAATGAGAGATCAATTTCCTTGCTAAATCTTGTCTTTCTCTCACCTGACTCCCTCAAGGCACTTGCTTTCTCTCATACAGATTTTCAACTCCATAATGTTTGAGACTATGTCCTCACTAGGAAGTATGATGTCTGAAATTTGCCAGATATTTTTTCTGTTTTAATATATTAAGAAAAGGCATTCACTTTAAAGCATGTTTAATATATCAGGCTACAAAATGAAGATAATTATATTGTCAGTTGAAGATAACTTTTGTATCAACTTAAAGAAAACATATTTTTCTTAACTAGTTTTATTTCAGAAAATATTTAAGCATTTTCCAATAAACATAATATTTAATGGAAATAAAATTTTAAAAATGTAGTTAACTTGTTGATATCATGTAAATGCAGACTCATTCTGAAATCCATACAAAACACTCAGAGGTCTATTTACAAATCAAGAATATTAGCTGATAATTAGGGAAAGTAGTATAAAACATTTTTCATAGAAATTTGCCTTTCAGGATATTGAAGGGATGAAGAAGGTAATGCAGCAGCTATCTAAAAATAACTAAAGACAATAAATAAGAAAAGGGTAGAAGAATGAAAAATATTATTTTAATGAAGGAAATAGAAATATTGGTGCAACAAAATATACAAATATTAGAAAAACATAACTTTATATTATTTATATTTATTAAGTGGAATAAATTGCTCTAAAAAGACAAGTATTATAAGAGTAAATTGAAATACTAAATCCCATATTAGGTATTTCTTATGCAACTTTGAGAAAGATAAAGTGATGCAAATCATTAGGATAAAAGCACACAAAGTAAATAATTTTATAGAGCATTGTTTTTAGTATATTCCATTTACCTGAGACTCAATTCCTCTGGGTGTTTTAAGGATCACTACTTCACTTCTTTCAGGTGGAAGAAATATGAGCGTATCATAGAAGATTCTCTGAAGATTATTTTTAAGAGTGCAAGCCCAGCAGACTCCATGTACACCCACCAGTTTGTTTTTCTATGTAGCACTTAACACTATCAACATTCATGCACCTCATCATTCATCCCCCATCCACCCACACAACAAGAATGTCCCTCTGTGTCACTCTTGTTGGGCCTCCTGACTGTTGATCAACTGCTCAGCCAACTGCCTGCACAGGACCTATAGACTGGTGTTCCCCCATCTGGAAAAATTTTCTCCCATGTACCTGTATGACTAATTTTTCCCTCCTCAAGTCTTTGATCAAATGCCACCTATTTTATTGAGGCTTGACCTGACCAGACTATTTCCTGTTGCTTCCTTATGAACTTGTACCAGAAATTCTCATACACTACACTGCTTACATTTTATTTCTTTTTTTAAGTAGCACTTTTCACATCCTAACATGGTGTATTAGTTAGGGTTCTCTGGAGAAACAGAAACAACAAAAAATATTCATAAACATAGAATTTATAAAAGTGTCTCACATAACCATGGGAACATAGAGTCCAAAGTCTGTAAGGCAGGCTGTGAAGCTGATGATTCCGATGGAGGGTCTGTATGAACTCCACAGGAGAGGTTTGCTGGCTGAAGTAGGAAGAGATCCTGTCTCTTCTGAATCCTCCTTAAAAGGCGTCAAGTGATTAGGTTGAGCATCACTCATTGCAGAAGACACTCCCTTGGCTGATTACAAATAGAATCAGTTGTGGATGCAGCTGATGTGACCATGATTTAATTCTATGAAATGTCCTCATAGTAACAGACAGGCCAGCCCTTGCTCAATCAGACAAACAGGTACCACCACTTGGCCAAGTTGACACATGAACCTGACCATGAAGGTCCACCCCTTATCAACTTGGCAGCTATGAGCATAACCATAAATCATACTTAATTTCTAAATAAAAAACAATAAAACATACATTTTTTCTTTCACCTAACAATACTCAACTGTCCTGAATATAACTGGAAACACATTAAATCTTTCCAGAATAGGGTGCAAATCCTTGGGTAATATTCATTCTTAAGCTTGATATCTTACAACTTAAATGGTATAACAGGAACGAAACAGCATTACAATCCTCATTTCTGTCACAGATCACGTGGTCGTAGCTCATATTTATCATACTACCTTCTTCCACTACCCATTCCCTTTATCCTCAGCAAGCACTTAAGCTGGTTGTGGTTCTTTGCCTGGTAGGGTGACCCAAATCTTCATTCCTGAAGTTTCAGAGCCATTGGTAGTGCTGCCTGGATTGTGTTGTTGCAGTTTTCCATTGATTATAATCACAGGGCCTGGTAGTACTAAAAGATGCCCTAGAGGATCTCCTACATTCCAAGAAAACTATTCTTTACCTCCATTATGTAGTTGCAGTCCTATTTCTCCCTGATAGTCATGGTCAATCACCCCAGCCAGTAATGTAATCCCTTTCTTGGCTTGTTGATCCAGGGGCATGAGTAGTGCAAAGTGACCAGGTGGCAGTCTTAGATTCCAGTTCAATGGAATCATTTTGTTTCTCCTGGTGGAAGCACTCCCCCTTGATTAAAACCTTCCTCCTCTGAAATCACCCTCTGGTGCACATTCACATGGGATACAAATATGTTCATGTTTTTAGCCCACTCAGAAAGGTCTATCCACATACTTCTTCCTCAGATCTCTTTGTCATCAATTTTCCAATTATGGTCTTTCCAAGTCCCTGATCATCCAGTCAAACCATTAGCAACAGCCCATGAGTCAGTATACGAATGCACCTCTGGCCTTTTCCTTCCAAGCAAAATGGACACAGGTGCACTGCTCGAAGTTCTGCCCACTGGGAGGATTTCCTCTCACCACTGTCCTTCAAGGACACCCCAGAAATGGGTTGTAGTGCTGCAGCTGTCCACTTTTGGGTTGTACCTGCATATCATGCTGAACCATCTGTAAACCAGGCCTGAGTTTTCTCTTCCTCAGTCAATTCACTGTAAGGAACTCCCAAGAGGCCATAGCTCTGGTTTGGAAAGAGAAAGTAATGTGGCAGGAGTGAAGACCATGGGCATTTGGCCACTTCCTCATATAACTTACTTGTGCTTTCACGACCTGCTCTGGCTGTATCTCATATATATCATTTCCATTTTACAATAGAGTGTTGCTATGCATGCCCAACTTTATGGCTTGGTGGGTCAGACAAAACCCAGCTCATGATAGGCAATTCAGGACTCATGGTAACTTGGTGGCCCATGGTTAAGCATTCAGTCTCTACTAAGGCCCAGTAGCAGGCCAAAAGCTGTTTCTCAAAAGGAGAGTCGTTATCTGCAGCAGATGGTAAGGCTTTGCTCCAAAATCCTAAGGGTTTGCATGTGTGATTCTCCTATAGGGGCCCGCAAAAGGCTCCAGACAGCATCTCTATTTGCCACTGACACTTCCAGCACCATTGCATCTGCTGGATCATATGGCCCAAGTGGCAGAGCAGCTTGTACAGCAGCCTGGACCTGTCACAGAGCCTCCTCTTGTTCAGGTCCCCACTCAAAAATTAGCAGCTTTTCTGGTCACTTGATAAATGGGCTGGAGCAGCACACCCAAATGAGGACTATGTTGTCACCAAAATCCAAAAAGACCAACTAGGTGTTGTGCCTCTTTTTTGGTCATAGGAGGGGCCAGATGAAGCACTTATCCTTCACCTTAGAAGGGAAATCTCAACATGTCCCACACCACTGGACACCTAGAAATTTCACTGAGGTGGAAGGCCCCTGTAGTTTTGTTGGATTTATCTCCCATCCTCTGACATGCAAATGCCTTACCAGTAAGTCTAGAGTAGTTGCTACTTCTTGCTCACTAGGTCCAATCAACATGATATCATCAATAAAATGGACCAGTGTGATGTCTTGTGGGAGGGAGAAACGATCAAGGTCATGCTGACAAGATTATGACATAGGGCTGAAAAGTTGACATACCCCTGAGGTGAGACAGTGAAAATATATTGCTGACCTTGCCAACTGAAAGCAAACTGTTTCTGGTGGTCCTTACTAATAGCTATTGATAAAAAAAGCATTTGCCAGATCAATAGCTGCATACCAGGTACCAGGGGATGTACTGATTTGCTCAAGCAATGAAACCACATCTGGAACAGCAGCTGCAATTGGAGTTACCTCCTGGTTGAGCTTACAATAATCCACTGTCATCCTCCAAGACCCATCTGTTTTCTGCACAGGCCAAATAGGAGAGACGAATGGGGATGTGGTGGGAATCACCAACCCTGTATCCTTCAAGTTTTTAAGAGTGGCAGTAATCTCTGCAATCCCTCCCGGAATACTATATTGCTTCTAATTTACTATTATGCTAGGTAGGGGCAGTTCTATTGGCTTCCACTTGGCCTTTTCCAATATAATAGCCCTCACTGCATGAGTTAGAGAGCCAATGTGGGGATTCTGCCAGTTGCTCAGTATGCTTATACAAATTATACATTCTGGAACTGGGGTAATAACTGCAGAATGTGTTCAGGGGCCCACTGGACCCACTGTGAGATGGACCTGAGCTAAGCTCCATTGATCACCTGGCCTCCATAAGCCCCCACTCTGACTGGGGACCAGAGTGACATTTTGGGTCCCCTGGAATTAATGTCACTTCTGAACCAGTGTCCAATAATCCCTAAAATATCTGATCATTTCCTTTTCCCCAATGCATAGTTACCCTGGTAAAAGATTGTTGGTCTCCTTGGGGAAGGCTTGGAAGAAGATTAATGGTATAAATTTGTGGCAGTGTAACAGGGTTCTCCCCCAAAGGAACCTGGCCTCCCCTTCATTCAAGGGACTCTGGATGTGTAAACTGTTTCAAGTCTGGAAATTGATTAAGGGGTCCTGATTCTGTGTTTTTATAATTCAAGTTAGACTTCTGTTCACTTGATAGAGAACCCTTCTGTTTGTACAGCTCAAACACGAATTTAGTGGACTGCCCTTCTATTGTATTTCTAGGTACCTCATGATTTACTAGCCAATGCCATAAATCTCTGTCAGTCATATAATGTTCACACCTGCTTTGAGGTTGCTGTCTATTATAATAGCCATGTCTACCCTGCCTTGGCGATTAAGTGCTGCCACCTGGCTTCTGCCGACTCAGGATCCTGTCATCCCCATTGTGTTTAAGGATTCCAGCTCAGTGACAGCAGTTCCTACAGTAATATCTGACCTACAGAGAAGTGCAACCACAGAGCTCTTCAGGGATGATGGTGATAGTCTCACAAATTTATTTCTCACTGTTCTGGTAAAAGGTGCATCTTCTGGACAATCCTGGTACATAAGAGCAGGCTTTGCATGATAAATCCACTAATACATTTCAATCTCTCTAAGCCTCTGGATCCCCACATCTTCATTACATGAGAGCAGTTCTGGCATTTCAACCTCAGGTAATGTCGGCCACCTTTTGACCCATGTTTCAACCAACCATCCAAACAAACTGTTAATACCTTTTCTAATACCTTGAGCTATAACATTGAATGCAGAATCTCTGCCTAGTGGGCCCATATCAACAAATTCAGCCTGATCCAGCCTTATATTCCTCCCACCGTTATCCCACACCCTTAAAGTACATTGCCACGCATATTCCCCTGATTTCTGTCTATATAAATTTGAAAACTCACAGTTCTTTTGGAGTATAATGTACCTCATGTGTGATATTTTGCATCTCATCTTTAGGGGCCTGTTGGGACTTTAGTCTAGTTATAGGTCTGGAAGAAATGAGGGTTTGTGAGGGTATATCATGAAAAGAATTAGAAATATCTTCCAAGCCATTTGCTTCAGGGCCTTCATTTGCAGTTTCATCTGTTGAAACAGGATTAATCACTCTAGGGGTAATCCCTTCAGGAGGAGGTTGGGTGGCCAACTCCTCAAGTCAGGCTGGATGTGGGGTGGCTGTCCTCAGAGCTATTACAGGGTTATCTAGAGAAGACTCAGCATGACCTAGGGCTTCAACCTCACCCCCAACATCATTATCAATCCACATGTTCCCATTACATTTTTCAGGGTCCCACTCCTTTCCAATCAATGCCCTCACTTTAATGGCAGACACCATGCAACATTGAGATTTCAGTTTACATTGTAAAGGTGCTACTCCAACAAGATTCTGAGTCTGATTTTCAGAGATCTCAAGTCTATGGCTACAGGAAATAAGATTTTCCTTCAGAATATTTATAGAAATGTCTACATCTGTCAGACGATGCTTAAGCTTCTTGTTTGAAGCCTTAACTCCATCCCTTTCTCTCATTAATGTAGCCAGTGTATCCAACAACAACCAGCCAACATCTCTATACCTCTTATTTCCACAAAACTCCATAAAGGTGTCAAAAACATTATCCCCCAGAGCCTGGCTTGGTACAAGTGAAGCATTAGGAGAATCGAATGGTGATATTTTGACTATCTCTTTTGCCAACTCACTCCATGGATTGGCTGTGTCATTCTGATTATGGGAATCAGAGACCTTAGTGCCTTTGAGTCTAGTCAGAGTAGAAAACCATTCATTAACATCCATTTTAACATTCTGTTTCTTAAGAACCACTCCTGGTACCAAGTTGTTTTAGTTAGGGTTCTCTAGAGAAACAGAATTAACAGGGAACACTTGCAAATATACAGTTTATAAAAGTGTCTGACTTGTCCGTGGGAATGCAGAATCCAAAATCCACAGGGCAGGCTGTGAGGTCAATGATTCTGATGGAGAGGCTCACCAGCCAAAGCAGGAAGAGAGCCTGTCTCTTCTGAATCCTCCTTAAAAGGCTTCCAGTGATTAGATTAAGCATTACTCATTGCAAGAAGACACCCCCCTTTGTTATTACAAATGGAATCAGCTGTGGATGCAGCTGACATGCTGATGATCTAATTCTATGAAATGTCCGCATGCAACAGACAGGCCAGCACTTGCCCAACCAGACAAACAGGTACCACCACTTGGCCAAGTTGACACATGAACCTGACCATGACATATGAGTGAAAAATATGTTTACCTTGGAATTCTATATGGCTGAGAAGGAAAGAAAGAATGTAAACAGAGTATAAAGGTCTGGTCTTGCAGAACTGAACAAGCCAGAAGTTGACATTTCTGACCTGAAAAAACTGGAAAATTCAAGACAGAAACTGAAAAAGAAGTGCCTCAAATGTCTGTATGGGGATTTCCTGTAGGTCCTAGGCTGAAGACTGAGCTGTATATGTACGGGGGGATGAATAGGCTTAGCCAGGAGTTGCTGTTATGGGGTGAAGAGTAGAACATAACTTCAGAGTTCAAGAAGGTGTAGGAGAAGTTGGAGTAATGACCCAGTCATTATGAAGAATATCTATGATTGACTCAGGGATGAATTTGATGCTAGAAAAAGAGAACATCAATTTGAAGGGCCATGTCCTGGAGTGAGGGTCATACAGTAAGATTCAGGAGAAAATCAAATAGATCTTCCTATCAAATAATAATATAAATCTGAGTGGTTTAAAAGGCACTTTCAGTAATGTATTGCCTGCCAGAAAAAAATTGAAGGGCTTTTAAAGAAAGGCAACATAATCCATACATTCTACAGCATATTACTCACAATATACAGTACACAATAAAGATAAAACTTACAAGAAAATATGAGTCATACTAATAAATTAAAAAGTTAATAGAAACATCTTTCAAGATAAGCCAGAATAGATAGGTAAAATATCTGAAAAGAAAAATTATCTGGGAGGACTAAACTGCAGATTAGGCCCATAGAGGAATATATCAGTAAACTTGGGGCCAGATCAATAAAATGTTTTGAAAATGAAAAAAACTAAGTAAACAAGAACATAGCCTAAGTGATTCAATAAAATATTATGAAAAAGTGGATGACATTTCATAAAAATTTGGGAAAAATCAACTTACAGATCTAAGAAGTTCTGAACACCCAAATCAGGTGAAATTCAATGCCAACACACAGACATACAAACACACACACACACAAACATAGAGCATGCACTTAGGCATATTTACTGAAGTTATATAAAATTAAAGACACAAAGAAATGCTTGAAAGCAGCCATGTGCAGTAGGAATAACACATTACTATGGGAGAATAATATGTCAATTATGTCAAACTTCTCATCCAACACTTAAAGATTAGAAAAGAAATCTTAAAGTGTTTGAAGGTAAAAAGAAAAATTATATGTATATAGTGAAAATATTCTTTAAAAGCAAGGATGGCAATGAGATATTTAAGATGAATGAAAATTCTGAAAATTCACTGCCCAAATACTGCAGTACAAGAAAATCCAACAGAAGTTCTTCACACTGAAAAAAATGATACCTGGAGAAAAATTTGCGATAGGATACAGAAATGATATTCAAGAAACAAAATTCCTGGAAATGATCAAGAAAAAATTTGCCAAAAGAAATGAAGATCACCAGATGTGGGGAATATTTTAAAACTCTGCAGACAACTGACTGTATACAACAAATATAATATCGTATTTTCAGGCTTGTAATTTATATGAGAATAAAATAAATGGTCCAATGGCAGAAATGACAGGCAGTAAATGGACTTAGAATGTCTTAAGGTTCTTACACTTTACATGAAGCAGTACAATACTAATTTTAGGTAATTAAGAGAATTTCATAATGAAAAATTTTATCCCTTTCAGTCATCATTAGCAATATAATAAAAGAGGTATGTTTTAAAAATCCAATAGAGAATAAAATTGGATATTTCTATTAACCCTAAAGGAACCAGGAGAGAAGGATCAAAGGACCAAAACAGATGACATAAATTGAAAATAGCACATCAGTAATTATTTTACATGTAAATGGACTGAACACTTCAATAAAAGGCAATTAGTGAGACATTAAAAAGTAAAAGCACTCAAGTGTGAGAGAAAGATCAAAGGTGATGGTAGAGTTACACAGAGTCAGTCGGGTTTAACAAATGAGTTTGAGTGCTGAATCAGTATTTTGATATGTTTTTGAGTCTCCAGTATCTTAGAGCAGCTAGAAGTAAAAACCTTAAACTGTGGAATTGTAACCCATACCAAACTCTGAAATCTGTTCTACAACTAATTGTTGTGCAGTGCTTTCAAATTTATTGCTTTTCTGTATAGTGTTATTTTTCAAAGAAAAAAAGAGAAGGAAGAGAATAATAAAGAAGATAGGATTTAATAAATGAATATGACTGCTGAATCAATATATTGATATTTCTAATGGTCTCCAGTGTCTTGGAGAAGCTAGAAGTAAAAATAAAAACTCATGGACCTATAACCCATACCAAACTTTAAAATCTGTTGTATAACTATTTGTTAAAATGTACATGGGAATTCATTGCTTCTTTGTATCTGTATTATTTCTTCACAGAAAAAAAATGTTAAAAAAGTAAAAACAGGGTGGCTGCCGTGGCTCAGCAGGCAGAGCTCCGACCTGCCGTGCTGGAGGTCTGGAGTTCGATCCCTGGTGCCTCCTGCCCATATGCAAATTTAAAAAAGAAAAATCATAAAAAAAAAGTGAAAACAAATCATATTTGTAAAATATAGGTGAAAAGTACAAGGATGATTACATATACATCCTATGAATATAAGTACATAAAACCATGGTGAACATTTAATTAGACAAAGAAGACCTCTACATTCCAGAGATATGATGGATAGAATAAAATAATACAGCCAATTTTTCAGAAAGATATAAAATCCTTAATAGAGTTTCAAAATACATGAAAAAATGACAAAAAATAAATGGAAGAAAGCAGACTTTTAAAGTAATAATCAAATTGAATAATTGTAGGGATAAAGAGCTAATTTTTATTGCCAACTGGACAAAGAATTTAAGTCCCCTTTACGTTTCTCACTCCTATCTTCCACCAAAATTATTTTACTTTTAGAAGTGTCCTATTCTAATCCATGCAATAAAGATCAAGTAGTAAAAATTTAAAAAGTCATAAAATTAGTTTTGGAAATTATTTTTATTCTATTTATATTTATATTATTTAAAATTACACTTAATGGGGTGCATGGGTGATTCAGTGGTAGAAAGCTCACCTTCCATGTGGGAGAACTGGGTTCAATTCCAAGCTCGTGTAACCCCCCCAAAAAATTACACTTACTGGCTATGAAATCTTATTTCAACCTTAGGAAGTAAAACTATTCATGGTGATTTTGCAAGGAGTAAGCAGTGCCCTTTAAGGTGGCTGAGGCTGGTTTGAATCTATTGTGTTCTGCAGAAAAGCCAAGTTCTTCAATCCTTATTCAATACTGCTGGGTGGAATTTTTTTATTGTTTCCATGAAGATATGTCACCCAATTGTGTTTGGTAACTTTTGATTAGATGGCTTCCATGGAGATGTGTCTTCACCCATTCAAGGTGGGGTTGCTTACTGAAAACCTTAAAGAGGGAACCATTTTGGAAAAAACTATAGAGCCGCAGAACAGAGCCCTGGGGAAGCCATTGAAGACTCCTGCAGAGAAAGCTAGCAGAACTAGCCATGTGCCTTTCCAGCTGAGAGGAAACCTGGAACATCATCAGCCTTCTTGAACCAAGGTATCTTTTCCTGGACGGCTTAGATTTGACATTTTAAAAGCCTTGCTTTGATTTGGAAATTGTCATTGCCTTAGAACTGTAAACTTGCAACTTAAATTCCCACTTATAAGTAATTCTGCTTCTGGTATATTGCATTCTGGCAGCTTGTAAACTAAAACAGTGGCATTAACTTAGAAAATCACCATTAGACTCTTTTTTAGCTTAAACCCGAAGTTCCCTACTATCCTGATTTGAAACTGTTGTGTACCCCTGAAAAGGCCATGTTCTTTATAATACATTCATGTGGGTGCAAACCTACTGTGGGTGGGGCATTTGGATTAGTTTGTTTCTATTGACATGTGACCCATCATTTCAAGGTGGTTCTTAGTCCTTTACAGTGTCAATTTTGAGGGCTTGGAAAGAGAAATGCCCAAAAAGAGAGAGAATTCACAGAAGAAGAGTAAAATTGGAGATGCCAGGAGAGGATGCACAGATGCTCAGAGATAAATGCACTGGATTCAGAAGCTGAAAACAATGGGTCCCAAGAGCAAAGGACCTGAAGGCTCCTTCCCACTTTACAGAGATGTTCCAGCAGCAGGTGGTCTTTCATCAGAGTCTAGGTATCATCATGTTGATACCTTAATTGGGACATTTTCATGGCTTTAGAATTGCAGATTTTAAGTTAATATATCCCTATTGTAAAAGCCAATCCATTTGTAGTATATTGCATTCTGGCAACTTTAGGGAATAGAAAATACTACTATCAAATAAATCAATGCTGGCATTTTAATCTCCAAATAAACCCATCTCAGCATCACTATCTTTTGATGAAAATAAAAATTGCATTTCCAAAAGTTCATCAAATATTTTGTTTTCCTGACTTCCTCTCTAGGCTTCACTGGTGCTTGTCTGATGACCCTTCATGGTTTCTTGGCCCTGTTTTGGCAGAGAAATACTGCCTTGGGAAAATCGTCTCTGGGGTGACCATACTCCCAGAATTTATCCTCTAATAATAATGTTGCTAGAGGCAAAGAAAGGAATGTAAATGCAAAATAAAATAAAATAAAAAACTGTAGCATCACCAAATTTTTGATGAATAAATCAATTGAGCTTCAAAAAATTCATCAAATATAAAATAAATTATTTTGTAACTACATTATCAATAGCAGCAAATTATTTCCTGAAATTTTGGAGTGTAAACATTTTTCCTGTTAGTGATTCTTCCAGTTGTGCCTGAAAATTAATGTCAATGTTAATTATTGCAAGATTTTTTTATAAGAAAGCATTTGATTAGAATGTATGTGGAGGAAAAGGAAGTGAAATTTTGTCTATTTAATAATAAATTTGTTGTTACTTCAGCAATCAGTTTTATTTTTTCTTTCTTGTTTATTTTAATAAAATTTAAGAAAAGAGCCTTAAAGATATAAAACAGGTTGCAGAAACATTGATGTGGATGAACATAGTAATACATCAGCTGATATGATGACAGTTGAAACTGCCAAATCTGAATGGATAAAATATACCATATTTTCCTTGTGATGCCTTAAAAAAGCCCATTTGTCAGCTGGTGCACACTCTGAAGCAAAATGCATGAAACTGTGGCTTTTGCAAAAGTCTGATATTACTTAGGTCGATGTATATTAGAAATATTTAGTGATAAAAAATCTGGATGCTACTACAAATAAAGCATTATAAAAATTATGTAAGCACAAAAGTGTGCATATAAATAAATAGCTGTGCCTAAAGGAAAATAATGGGATGATGTAAATATCAGTATCAGTAACAATTATGATTTTCAATTTTTTTGGAATGTTATTGTATTCTAGTTTTTGTATAATGAACAAAATTTACTCCCATTGTAGTGTCATACTTTTAAATATAAATAAAATTCATGATGGAAAAATGTGGTATTTCCATCCCTGGTGATCTGGCCTTTTGGCCACAGAGAAATTAATTATTTCTCTAAAGAGATAACTTCTCTCTTATCCAGCCATATATTACAGGACCTTAAAAGAATACAAAAAAAAAAATCACAGTCAAAATTATATGGTTTCTAAACATACTTTCTAGCCCCTCCAGTGCATCAACTAGTTCCATCCCCCTTATCCCATATATGAACAGCCCCTTGCAACATGAAAAATTTAGAATGGACATAGCCCAAATACCCCTAGAGTGGGAGAAACATCATAGGTGATGGTGGAGTTATGCAGAGAAGGTAGGTTTTAACAAAAAGTATTATTGCTGAACATTGTATAGATATTTCTTTTAGTATCCAGTGTCTTAGAAAAGCTAGAACTAAAAATCTAATATTGTGGAATTGTAATCTATGCTGAACTCTTAATCCCATTCTACAACTAATTGTTGCAACGTGCATTGAAATGTATTGCTTTTTGGTATATATGTTATTTTTTCACAAAAAAGTTGATTGTGATGATATATCAATTAAAAAATTATATCTCTTCTAAGGGAAAAGTTTCTCTCTAGTTCAAATACAAAATATATACTTCAGTTCTTGGAAACATGTCAAGCTATTTTCCTTGGAAGTTGGTCCCAGAGAGACTAAATGATGCATAACCAGCAATCCTCAATAAAAGAGGTGCCATCACAAAATCAGGTAGACAAGCAAGGGTTACTTACTATGGTGTGTTTTGATTCTCAGAATTCCTCAGTATACTTGTGAGTCATAATTTCAGGGAAAATTTCCAATTGACTAGAATAGGTTTGACAAATAAAACACAAAATTTGAGGGTTGATGTATTTTACCTAGAATTTTTTTTTAATTATGTACAAAAATTTTTAAATAATTTATCTCAAAGAAGACAAATACAGAAATTTTCTGATACTTAAATGGTTTACACATTGTATTTGTGGGAAAACTCTGATGTGACAAATTTTTGGACAGATAATTCTCAAAGAAGATTTTCACCTTTGGCACATGGTAAGAACTTTCTCAAAACTAGAAAGTATTCATTTTGATCAAATGAAATGAGGATATTACTTGAAGAATATCCATATCCACAGATATAATATTTATAAATTATCTAAGTGATGCCAAGATTTGTGGAAATGGCAATATAGAATTTGTGGAATCAGAATGTATGAGCAAAGTACATATATTCAAAATATTATTTTTGGAAAAAATTTTATTTTAATTCAGAAAGTAAAAAATCATATCTTCTGAAAATTAATATAATGTGCTTTCTATATATAAATAGACCCAATAAAGTAGCCTAGAGTTTAAGTTTTGGTCTGCCATTGGTATTTAATATTATTGGATAAAAAAAGAGTGCCAAGTGATGCTTTAAAACTCTCATTATTTATTACATATCTAGCACTTTTTCTTTTTCTCTAGTAATTAATTGAAATAGGAATGTAGTTTGATGAGCATTCTCTTTAGATTCAACCAATCTTTGAAGAATAAGCTAACAATGGTTATGACAGTGGATATGTTACTTAACTTTAAGGCTGATTTTCTCATCTATAAAATGGATACAATAATAATGACTATGAAATAATATTTTCATCCTGATGCATTTGTTCTTAAAGGGAAACATTCATAACAGTTTTGATTCTTTCAAATTATTCAATATATGACATTGTATTTTATACAAAATGTAAAAGATGTTTTATATCTAATTTATAATTGTCAATCAAAGTAAGATATTTTGCAATCTGCTCTGCATTATGAATTTCTAGGTGTATGAAATTAATTTTCTAAGTACAGGATTATTCCTATGAACAAAATCCTTTTTGATGTCGTTCATGCCAAGTAACACCTTTGATTGCTCAAGTTTAAAGCAGTTGAATGCTATGTGAAGTTGGGATAACACGAATTTGCCTGACTTCATTCTTATAGGTTTGACAGACTCTGAGCAGAGCTGGGGTGTCCTCCTTGAGTTATTTCTACTGTTATACTGATTACCATAGCAGGGAATGCAGGGATGATGCTCGGTGTTCACCAGGATCTCCAGCTTCACATTCCCATATGTTTTTCCTCAGTCACCTGTCATTCCTTGAACTCAGTTACTCAATGGTCATCATACTTAATACCTTTGTGAGCATGCTGGTTTCCACCAAGTATATTTAATTCGTGGGCTGTTTCACCCAGTTGTCCTTTTTGTTTTGTGTGTCACTGAATTTTTCTTTGTCTCTTCTTTGGCCTGTAAAAGAAAAAAAAAGCTACTATGTAGCTTTTTTAGTAGTAAAAAAAGCTACTATGTAGCTACCTGCAATTCTCCTAACTGCTGGGTTGTTATGTCCAAGAGATTCTGCTGTGTCCTCATCATTGTGCCCTACATGATTGGCTTTAATGAATCCTTAGTCAGTGCTGTTTACATCAATAGTCTGCATTTCTGAAACCCACTGTAATCTATCACTTTTCCTCTGAATTGATCCCAATTCTTGACCTGTCCTGCACTGAATCTCACGATGCCAGATTCGTGATATTCATTTTCATTAGTTTAAATCTAATGATGTCTCATCACAATTTCTGTGTCCTATGAGTGCATTCTGTCTACTATCCTGAAAACTAGTTCCACTTCATAAGAGCACAAAGCCTTCTCTACTTGTGCCTTCCACTTCCTGGGAATCATCATCTTTTTCAGCACCATGGTATTTACATATTTAAAACCAAAGAAGTCTTACTTCTTGGGAAAGGACCAAGTGGCCTCTGTGTTTTACACCATGGTGATTACCATGCTAAGTCCACTTATTTATAGTCTTATGAACAAATAATTGAAGGATGCCCTTAATAGAGTCATGTTAAAGAGTGAGGACTCCAGACATTTGAAATGATAGTGCTGTGGAATAGTTGATGTCATATTTTCTTTCATATTTGGATATTTTTCATCACTATGTACACTAGCATTCTTTAATTATTTTGAATTTCTGTGGAACCATCCTCTACTTGATCACAAATGATATGGAACATTTAAAAGAAAATGTTTTCAGAAATTTTATATAGTAATTAGCAGCCATGCAGTATATGTCAAAGTTGTGCTTTAAATAAATGTGTTTTTTAGAGAAATTCATGTGATTCACAAAGAATCCCCATGAATGTCCTGTTGTAGAGAATTTTATAATGGGCAACATTAGAAGTTATTTCATTTATTTTATAGAAAAGAAATACAGCACAGTTGTAAAGAGCATTCCTTTATACTGGACAATCCAGGGTTTAGATTGAATATCTGTCCATAGTAAGTCATTGGGAGGTTCTAAATTTTTTCCTCAACTGTATAATAAAAATTATAATTATTAATCCATAGAGTTATTGTATAGATTAAGTGACATGAAGAAAATAAAAGATTTAATGCCATACTAACATATTTTGGCCGCTATCATCACAACACTTGCATGCCTGCAAAATTTTGAATGCACAATACATTTTTTATGAAAATTTTCACTGGTCTTTTACAAATACTCCTGGTTAATCTTATTCATAAACAAACAGCTAAGGAAGCAAAACAGCATTCAATATTTGGTCTTGGGGTAAAATAAATTCTTGTGATATAATTAAGTTATTGAAAAATACGCAAACATTGAAGAAAAGCTGGGATATATTTTAAATTATTAAAGACAATAAAAACATTCTAACCATTTTTGATAGATTTTTTTCATGGCCTTCTAGATTAATCTCATGGATGTGTATATACACACTACATAAATATACACAATTTTTGTCATACTCATTTTCTTTTTTATAGCTTTTGATTTCCACTCATCAACATAATCTTTGGTAATTCATTTGTCATTTAAATTTGTTATATGTGTAGGTTTTATTGGTCCATGAGTGAAATCTAGAATCTCAACTAGCAATGCTTTAAGATATTTAGTTTTGTAAACTCATGAGGTAAACTCTCTGCATACAGTAATATCACTTTGCATCTGCCTGCTAACAATTTGATTTGAAAATCCAACCAGTCTGTTTTGTGTCAAGAAGCTTCAGTAACTAATGGTACTTTGTATAATTTGGGTATGGTAAAAATGTCATTTCCTTTCTCCTGATTTCTGTAAATTTATGTTTTTTAAAAAATAAAAATATCAAGTTAAATATTTGAATCATTTGTTTAAAAATTTTTAATAGAGTAAAGCTAAGAATTGATAATTCAAATTTTGTGACATTGCATAAATTTTTGTGGTTGCTAAAATATCCTTTAAAAAATTCCTGTACATAATCTGGAATTGCAGCTTTAATTTCTTATGTTGTTCAATGTATGTATAAGGAAGTATGATATCTTCATTTTTCAAACATTTGATTATTTTTGTTTAATCTTAAGCAATGGTTGTTAGATACATTATTGTGCATCCACGTGATTTGTATTATTTTAATTTATATTAAAGTTTTCTTTGTAGAATTATTTTTGCTCATGTTAAGTGATTTTTAAAGGATTAACATAAAGTTCCACCTCTGTTTTAAGAGTAAAATGTTAACTTCTTGTTAATTGTTCAATAACTCTTTCAAATATTGTGCATTGATTTCCTTTTCACCCTGAATTTATATGAAAATTTTAATTTTTCCAACATAACGATCACATAAATTGCTTTATTGAGACTTACTTTTGCTCAGAAATCAATGTTTTCTAGAATCTATATTTATTGAAATTCCTCTTTGCTTTGCATGCAGTTAGAAATGTCTTTGATACAGATTTATTTTTATTAATATATTTTTGACTAATCTCTCATTTTTATGCATTGCATTTCTTTTAGTTAAGGCATTATTTTATTTAAAATCTGAAGTGAAGTAAAAAATTCACTTTTGTTGATCTGTATGACTATTAAACATATTTTTACATACACTGTAATTTTTTATAACTTTAAACATTCATAATTTCAAGAATTGGGGCAACCTCCCCTACTAGATCTTTTTAAATTTTTATTCTGTTAGCGTATATACAATCTAACATCTCCTCTTTTAAACACATGCAGATATTTATATTTTAGCATTTTAATCACATTCACAATGTTTTGCTTACCATCATCACCATATGTTACTAAAATATTTCCATGGTTCTGAATAATAACCCTGTATATTTGAAGTCATAACTTCCCATTTTCTATACCCACCACACCCCCTGGTAATTTATAGTCTAGATTCTGATTCTATGAATTTATTTATGCTACTTATATCAAATCACTGAGCTCATACCATAGTTGCTCTTTGTATTTCACTTCAGGGTTCATCCAAGTTGTAGCAGATATTGCAACTTTGTTTCTTTTTATAGCTGAATAGTTTTCCAACCTGGTATTCCATAAAACCAGTTTACTTATCCATTCATTAGTTGATAGACACAGGATGCTTCCATCTTCTGGCAATTGTGAATAATGCTGTTATGAACATTGGTGTGCAAATATCTGTTCATAGCCCATTTTCAGTGCTTTTGGGTTTATACCTAGTAGTGGGATAGCTGGATCCTGTGGTTGTTCTATACTTAGATTTTTGAGGAAGCTCCAAACTGTTTTCCACAACAGCTGCACCAAGTATCAATGTCATCAGCAATGAATGAATATTCCTATTTCTCTGCATCCTCTCCAAAATTTGTTATTTTCCATTTGTTTAATAACAGCCATTCTAATGGATGTGAAATACTATCTCATTATTTTCCTGATGGGAGATTATATTGAGCATCTTTCCATGCCTTTTATGATCCATGTCTTTTATGATCGCCTACATCTACTTTGCTGAGATGTCTAGCTAAGTACTTTGACCATTTAAAATTTTTAAATTAGGCTGTTTGTCTTTTTCATGTTAGTTTGAAGGATTTCTTTATATATCCTGAATAGTAAACATTACCAGCATATGTGGTTGCCAAATACTTTCTGCCATTGTGTAGGTTGTCATTTTACCTTCATAATGAAGGCCTTCAAGGCACAAAATTTTTAGCTTTGATAGGCCCTATTCATCTATTTTTTTTCTGTTGGTTGTGCTTAGAATGTAAAGTCTAAGACACCATTGCCTAACAGAAGGTCCTTGAGATATTTTCCTGTAGGAGTTTGGTACTCTGGTTCTCAGACTTAGATCTTTGATCCATTTTGAGTTGATTTGTTTTAAGGTGTAAGTACAGTGGTTCTCTGTTCTTTCTGACAAATCTATTTCCATGCATCATTTGTTGAAGATACTATTCTGTCTCAATTGACTCATCATTTTCTCTTGTCAAAAATGTGTTGGCCATAAATGTGTACGTTCATTACCGAGCTCTCAATTCAATTCCACTGGTCTATATGTCTGTCCTTGTGCCAGTTCCATGCCATTCTGATTACTGTGGCTTTGTGATAACTTTCAGATAGGGAAGTGTAAGCCTTCCAAATTTATTCTTCATATTCAATATGGCTTTAGCTACATGGAGCCCCTTACACTTCCATATAAATTTAATATTTGGCTTTTCCATTTTTGCAAAGAAGGTTGTTAGAATTTTGATTGGAATATCATTGAATCTATAAAATACTCTGGGTAAGATTGGCATCCTAATGATATTTAGTCCTGAATCCCTGAACAAGATTGTCCTCTCATTTAAGTTTTCTTTGATTTCCTTTAGCAATGTATTTAGTTTTCTGTGTACAAGTACTTACATATTGTTTAATTTATTCCTAGATATTTGATTCATTTAGTTGCTATTGTGAATGGAATTTTTCCTTTATTTTTTAAATTCATTATTTATTATTCATTGCTGGTGTATATAAAAACAGCTGATTTTTTTGTGAGCTTCTCTAGTACACTGCCACTTCATGAATACATTTTTTTTTTACCTCCAGGCATATTGCTGTTGATTTTTCAGGATTTTCAGTATATAGGATACATCATCTGCAAATAGAGAACATTTAACTTCTCCCTTTCCAATTTGGATGCCTTTTATTCCTTTATTATTTTGCTTAATGATGTGGCAAAAACTTCCAGTACAATGGTAAATAGGCACGATAGGATTATTGACTTTTCCTGAACTTAGAGGGAAAGCTTTAATCTTTCAACATTAAGATATTAGCTGTGGGGCAGTTGCTGTGGCTCAGCAGGCAGAGCTCCGACCTACCGTGCTGGAGGTCTGGAGTTCGATCCCTGGTGCCTCCTGCCCATATGCAAATTTAAAAAAAAAGATATTAGCTGTGCATTTATACACACACTTTATAATGTTGGGGAAATTTTCATCTATTCCTGTGTTTTAAGTAGTTTTACTAGAAAGAGTGCTGTATTTTATCGTGTATCCTCCACATCAGTTGAGATGATAAGGTAGGTTTTTCTCTTCAGTCTGTTTATGTGGTGTATTAAATTAAATTTGTTTTCTTATATTGAACCACCCTTGCATAACAGTTATAATTTTCACTTGATCATGATGTGTAATTGATCTAATATGCTGTTAGATTTGGTTTCCAAGTATTTTGTTGAGAACTTCTTGCATCCATATTCATAAGAGATATTGGTTTGTAATTTTCTCTTCTTGTATCTTTATCCAGCTATGCTATGAGAATGATGCTGGTCACATAGTATGTGTTACAGAGTGTTCCCTCTTCTTTAATATTTTGGGAGAGTTTGACCAGAATTGGCATTAGGTCTTCCTAGAATGTTTAGTAGAATTCCTCTGTGAAGCTATCTGATCCTGAGATTTACTTTATAGGTAGGTTTGTGATTACTTTTTATATATCTTTACTGGTAATTGGGTACTAAGACCTTTGTATCAGTTAGGGTTCTCTAGAGAAACAGAATCAACAGGGAACACTCACAAATATAACATTTATGAAAGTGTCTCATGTAACTGTGGGAATGCAGGGTCCAAAATCCTCAGGGCAGGCTGTGGAGCCGATGATTTCGATGGAGGGTCTGGACGAACTCCATGGGAGAGGCTTGTTAGCCGAAGCAAGAAGAGCCTGTCTCTTCTGAATCCTCCTTAAAAGGCTTCCAGTGATTAGACTGAGCATCACTCATTGCAGAATACATTCCCCTTGACTGATTACAAATGGAATCAGCTGTGGATGCAGCCAATATGATCATCATTTAATTCTTTGAAATATCCTCATTGCAACAGACAGGCAAGCACTTGCCCAACCAGAAAAACAGGTACCACCACTTGGCCAAGTTGACACATGAACCTGACCATGACAACCTTCTATTGCTTCCTGAATCAATGTAGCTATTTTTATTTCATGATAGGAATCTGTCCATTTCATCTAGGTTATCTAAGTTATTGACCTACAATTGTTCATATTATCTTCTTTTAGTCCTTTTATATTTCAGATGTATTAGCAGTAATGAACCCCTTTTAATTTCTATTTTTCATCCTCTTTTTTCTTTACCTGTCCATCTAAAGGTTTGTCAATTTTATTTATTTTTTCAAAGAACTAACTTTTGTTTTGTTGATTCTCTCCCCTATTTATTTTTTCTATTTTATTTAGCTCTGCTCTAATCTTTGTTACTTACTTCCTTCTGCTTAATTTAAGTTTAGTATGCTCTTATTTATCTAGTTCTTTTACTTTTGTGGTTAGATCTCTAATTTGGAGGCTTTCTTCCATTTAATGTAAGAATTTAAATTAAATTTTCCTCCCAGCACTACCTTTGCTGCACCCCATAAATTTTGGTATGTTCTATTTTCATTCATCTAAAGATATTTCCTAAATTTGCTTTTGATTTTCTCTTTAACTTATCGGTTGCTTAAGACTATAGCTTTTTCCCCACATACTTGCAATTTTTCCATTCCTCCTTATGTTATTGATTGAGCATCATTCCATTGTGGCAAAAAAGTAGACATTGTAGAATTTCAATATTTTTTAACTTATTCAGACTTGTTTTGCAAACCATCATACTGTCTGTCCTGAAGAATGATCCTTGCGCACTCTCAAAGAATGTGTACTTTGAGTTTGTTGGATGCAGTTCAATAACTGTCTGTTAAGTCTATTAGGTTTAGTATATCATGAAATTCCTGTACTTCTTTCTGGATCTTCTGACTAGATGTCATATACATCACTGAGAGTAATGTGTTAAGTCCTTCTGCTGCTAATGTAGAGCCTTGAATTTCCCACTTCATTTCTTTTATTTGCTTCATATCTTTGGAGACTCCGCTAGTAGCACATATATATTTATAATTGTTACATCTTCCTGTTGAATTGACATTTTAGTCAGTACATACTGACCCATCTTTTCTCCTTATAACTGTTTTTTTACTTAAAGTCTATTTTATCTGATAGTAGTGTAGCTATTGCAACTGTCTTTTGATTACTATTTGATATTATAGGACTTTATTCTCCATTTTGCTATTAGCCTTTACAAATCTTATTCCTTTATTGTCCTTCACTTCCATTAAAGCCTATTATATATATATATTTGCCTTTTTTTATATTGTACCATATTGAGTATCTTCTCTTTTCTCTCTGGATATATTTTTGATAAATTTTCTTTTTAGCTGCAATGTGGTTAAAATTTAACATCCTAAACATATAACAGTCTTATTTTGTTTGATACCAACTTAATTTCAATGGCATGCATGAATACTTTTCCTATAAACAGCATTTTTATACATTTTGCCACTTATGTCTTTGTAAATTTTATGTCCCAAAACTAGATTTTTCATGTATTGGACTTTATGCACCTAGAGTGTAATAAGTGGAGTGCCAAACATTATAATACAACTTACACTGGCATTCATAATTACCCAGTTGACTACCTTTATCACAGATCTTTATTTCCTTATGCTTATTTGAACCATTGTCTAGACTCTTTTACTTTCAACCTGTAGAATTCCTTTTAGCATAGCTTATATGGTGAGTGAGGTGGAGATTAACTTCCTCAGTTTTTGTTTCTCTGACTATGTTTTAATCTCCCTAGAGTGTCTAACTGGATATAAAATTCTTGGCTTGCAAATTTTTTCTTTCAGCACTTCAAGTATTTCAATCCCTGCTATGCCAGTTTGAAAGTATAATGTTCCCCAGAAAAGTCATGTTTTAATCCTGATTCAATTTTGTGGTAGCAACCAGTTTGCTTAATCTTAATTCAATATTGTGGGGCAGAAACTTTGATTGAGTTGTCTCCATGGAGATGAGACATCCTCAGTTGTGGGTGGGACCTTTTGATTAGAAGATGTAACTCTGCCTATTCAGGATGGATCTTCTTGGTTTACTGGACTCCTTTAAAAGAGGAACATTTTGGAAAGAGCTTAGAAATGACAGAAATCTCAGCGCCAACAGACAGAGTGGATATAGATGCTGGGAGAACAGTTGCTTCAGAGAATAGAGACACAGTTGTTTGGAGATGCTTGGAGTCCAGCAGACATTGCTATCTGATGTTAAGCAACAGAACCTGGAGAGAGCCAATGGAAGCCAAGAGATGAAACTCAGTCCCAGAGAAGCAAAGTGAGTGATCCCCAGAGGAACAGAGGCTGAAAACATGGAGACTAAGAGCAAGGGAATGGCAGATGCCAACCACATGTTTATGCAGCTCATAGATGTGTTTCTGGCCCATCAGCCTTTCTTGGGTGAAGGAAACCTCTTGTTGGTGCCTTAATTTGGACACTTTCACTTCCTTAGGACTGTAAACTTGTAACTTATTAAATTCCCCTTTTTAAAAGTCATTCCCTTTCTGGTATAGTGCATTCCAGAACTCGCAAACTAACACATCTGTCTTTTCTCCTACATGGTTTCTAATGAGAACTCAATACTCAATCTAACTGAGACTCCTTTGTATGTAACATGTTGCTTTTCCCTTTCAGCTTTCAGAACTTTCAATTTGTCCTTAGCATGCAACAGTATAACCAATATATGACAGGGTGTACTTTCTTACATGTTTATCCTGTTTGGTGTTCTCTGAGCTTCTTGATTTTGCATATTCATGTCTTCTAGTAAGTTTTAGAGGTTCCCTGTCATTATTACTTTGACTATTGCTTTTTCCAAATTCTCTCTTCTCCCTTTATGACTCTAAAAATGTGTATATTGTTTCCACTTAATGGTGTGCCACAGCTGATGGAGGCTATTTTCACTTTTAATTTTTTTTCTGTGTTTGTATTAGCCTGGCTCGTTTCAAAAGTCTTTTTGTTTTTAAATTCACTGATTCTATACTGCCAACTGCAATCTGCTTCTGAAACCCTGTCAGTCATTTTGTCATTTCAGTTAGTATGGTCTTCAACTCCATACTGTAATTCTGTTTGGTTCTTTTCTGAAATTTCTATTTCTTTACTTAGACTTTCATATGTTCACTCTTTGTTGTACTGATTTTAAGTTCTTTCTCCATACTTTCCATCAGCTTCTCAAACATTCATAACATGAATTAAAAAAAACTTTATTGGTTATGTCCTCTTCCTTTGGATGGAGCATAGTTTCTTGTGTTTTTTCTATTGGTATTGAACCCTTTTTAACAAACTGTACATTTTAATATTTTAGATATTTAATTCTTAGATGTCTATTTCATGGTTTTGCAAGCAGGTGAGGATGAGACAGAGAGAGCTTTGAGCTTTAGCACTTCTATCAGGAAAGTCTGCAGACATGAATGCAGTGCAAATGGTTTTCTTTTTCTAACTTGGCCCACATTTTGTGCAGGGCATTTCTTGTTTTCTGTTTTTTATTTCTCCTATTTACAAGAGTTTGTTTGTCCTCTTTATTTGTCAGGAGACAGATCTGCCTCTCTCAGGTGTTCATAACTGTCAGGTTTTGTCCATGTCTGTTTGTTCCCATCATTTTCTTCTGTCATTGTCTCAAGCTATTCTTGCTTGAGGGTCATCTTGGAAAGGATATTCAAGCTTGGAAAGGATATGCATCATTTTTCCTAGCCAAAAAAGGACTAGGAACCCACAAATGAGGTTAAGACCAGCTCCAAAGTGACCTGAGCAGGGGATCACGAAGGCTGTCAACAGTTTCTCCAATGGCTCCCAAAGCCGAGTTTTTCTAGTCTCCCCAGTAAATGAGCCCTTCATTTAATTCTCCATCATATCCCTGAGAAAGAACTGCACCTGTAAATCTTCATCACCAATGCCCCCTTTCCAAAGATGGTTGAAACAATGACTGTCTCTGCCCTTGTTCAGGGCAGGGTCAAAACTATCTGCCCTCAGACCTGGTAACCCAGCAATTTGAACTCACTAATGAAATGCCATGATCTTTGGCCATGCTTAAACTATTCTTTGAGCAGAAGATTTTGTTTTAACATTTTCTTTCACCAGTGAGATAACCTGGGACTGGACCCTAAGGAAACATGTATGAGAATTAGGGATGGTTGCTAGTGGCTGCTGCACAGGGAGAACAATTTATTGTCCTTTACATGGTTTAACAGTCTCTTCCTCCCACTCTTCCTTGGATGTTGTGCAGTTTTATACTGGGTTCCAGAGTTCAAAATAATTGTTCAGACTTGTCCTACCTGTTTAATAGTTGTTACACTTTAAGAACTGAGTCCTGGAGCTCACGATTCTAGAATTTTTCCAAGAAATACCCTGCTCTCTATTCATATTGCAGTTCTCTAAACATATGAATAGTAAATCTTCAATAATGCCCAAGAGCATTGAGAATTATTATCCCCTTTTTCTTTAATGCATTTTCTATTTGGTTTATTCTCATTGGCATAGTTTCAAATTCACTAATATTGTTTTAACTTTATTGATCCTGCTGATAACCCTGTTGATAGAATTATTTTTTCCTTATATTGTGTGTTTGTGTTTTGTAAAATTTCTATTTCTAGCATATATTAATGCTAGATATCATCCTTATGATGAAATCTCTCATGCATCAATATGCAATTTTGACTCTGTCACTAGAACTTTTAAACTAGTAATGGGCAATGCTCTTTAGCAAAATACCATAAGGAATACATGGTTGAACAATATGGCTACATTTCTCATTGCAGAGAGTAAGAACTTATGCTATGAAGAAATAATTGTTTTCTACATAAATTGGTTTCACAAAGAACCTATTATAGGATTTAGACTTTGGCTGGGTAATAGGGACACAGAATGAGGATGTGAAGATTTGTTATTATATTGGATGTTTTCCAAAAGTTAGAACTATTCTTTGAGGAGTAAAAAAGAGAGAGGTGGATGTTTGGTATTTTGTAGATTGCACAGTGATCTTAACTGAAGTATTCTGAGCCTACCGTGACATTTCCATAAGCTCTTGGAAGAGACTTGAAAGGAATATATTGAGAATGAAAGCAAATTCCTTGATTCTATGGCTTTCTGCTTTTTTCAACCAGCACCGTAGCCCACACTTTGCTTTAGCTATTATTTATAGTGTATCTGTATTCTTCCTATATAATAAGTTGGTGCTCACATTTTCTCCCACCCTCTGCCAAAGGTGAAAAAAATTCTTTTGTCCCATTTCTTCTTTGATGAATTGTCTTTTCATCAATTTTCCATTGATATTGATATTGATACTGTCTTTTCATTGATTTTCCAACCTCATCTTTCTCATGGACTCATGGAGAATTTGATTTTTGAGATAATCTAGCTTCTTGAAATTGTTAAGATTTTCCTGGACCATGCACCCCCTCAAAATTGTTACAATTAAGGAAATTTATTTTACAGATCTCTAAATTCTAAGTAGAAGTGGAAGTTCTATGTATCATTTTCAATCTTATTTGCTTAAGTGACTTCAAATACATTCTTTCTGGATAACAAAAACTCTACATTTGCCAGTACAATATCTCTCTAGGGTTCTGATTCTACCCTTTGATAATATAATGAAACTTCAGAATTATTGTAGGTATAACTAATCTAATCAATTTTCTTGTAATTTTTCTCCTGTCCTTGTACCACCTCCTCCTTCTCATCCTCTACACCTCTTCCTCCTCCTATTGCTCATCCTCTTTCTCTCCTTTTCTCTTCCTCTTCCATCTAATTCTTCTTCTTCCTTTATTTCTTCTATTCTTATTCTTTCTTCTTTGTCTTCTATTACTAATAATTGTGCTTCCTCTTTTATTCTCTTTTAGTTTTTGATCACTGTATTAATCAATGTTCTCTAGATAAACAGAAGCAACTCTATATAAATATATGCCTATGTATTTATATTTTCATATATAATGAGATTTCTATATGAAATGGATGATGTTACTGTGCCATGGCCAAATTCCTTTACCAGGCTGCAAGCTCAGAACTCCAATGAAGATTTTCACTTAATTCCCTAGGAGAAATGGCAGGCTGAATTTGAGATGGAAGTTCTCCCTATTGACTGCCAAAATTATCACCTCTAATTTTTTTTGTTTTTAGAAAAGTTGTGAATTTACAAAACAATCATGCATAAAATACAGGATTTCCGTACAAGATTCTCAGCCCACAACAACTTGTATTGGAATAGAACATTTTTACTATTAATAATACCACTTTTTAAAAATAATTGTAGTTTTGTAATGGTAGTTACCTCTCATACAATTGATGAAATATTATTAAAATAGCACTTATATCACCAATTATTTACACTATGTGTATTTTCCCCATTTGCCATCATTAATAAGACCTTATGTTAATATCATACATTCATTATAACTCATGAAAGCATATTCTTATACTTGTACAATTAATTATAGTCCAATTTCTTAAATAGAGCCCACTGTGCTGAATAGACTTATGTTTTATCTTTTAATTTGTAATTTAGTAATATATGTATATATGTATATATACCCTAAAGTTTCCTTTTAACCATGTTCATCTACATGGTTTACTGCTTTTGATTACACTCACAATAATGTACTCCCATCACTACCAACATTTACCATTAGACTATAGGGAAATTCTGTACAAGGTAAACATCAGTTCTCCATTCTCTATACCTGAATGTCACTCAAATTCTAGATTCTAACACAATGAGCCTGCTTATTGCAATTATTTTATAACACTGAGGTCATGCAGTATTTATCCTTTTGTGCCTGGATTAGTTAACTCAGAATAATATTTTTCTGAATCTAGGGTTTTTTCCTTGTAGATAGCATGAAGTTGGATCATTTTTTTAAATCCATTCTGTCAATCTATGTCTTTTGATTAGGGATTTAATCCATTAAAATTCAATGTTATTACTGAAAAGGCCATACTTACTTCATCCATTGCACACAATCTTTAGATTTCATGTACCTCAGTTCCCTCAACTGTGACTATAAGTAATAACAGAAACATGTCTTAGAGTTTTTGTGAGGATTAATGACTTAGTTTATGAAATGAACTTAAAGAAAATGCACTAAATGCAAAGCTGTGTATAAGTGCTAACAATTGCTGCTATTGCTTATTCCTTAATTTAACCTTCATTCAAAAAATATTTTCTGTGTAAACTATATGTCTCTGGTACTATGTTATGCCCCAGGGATGCAAGTGTATAGGAGTCAGACTTGATTCTTTTCTTTAAGCAATTTAGTGTCTGTGCAGTGGTAAAACTAAATAGTAATAAAATATTCACAACAATACATATTGAATGATGACCATGCCAAATGATATGAAACAAAGGTTCTCTGGTCTCAGGGAAATATATGAACTCATATATTTGAGGGAAAATTAATTGAGCCAGGATATAAACAATTAAAAGTTATTAATTTGATACTGAAATTTACCATTATATCATATTGACTTTTACCAGGGAAATCATGGGAGACTGCTAGTCTCATCATTTGGATTCTACTTTTAGAAAAAAGGGGGGTATTCCAAAGATGTTAATTTGACGTTTAGTTTTTGTCTCTTTTGCTGAATTAATTATTGGCTAAATAATTTTGGGCATGAGGGAGTGCATCCTTGTTCCTAATATCTATCAATTCTTTACCAGAGAAAAATTATTGTTGTTTATTTGCAAAAAGATGGCAAACCAGGAGATAAACTTGATTGAAAATCTATGTTAACAATTTGAAAATCTTCATGAACTGTAGAGGCCTCAGAAATGATCCTAGAATGCTACAAATATTTAATATTGTAAGAGATGAACCTATATAAACAATCATGAAATAATTCCATCTTTTCTTAGAGAAAAATCATCACCTGGAAGGAAATTTTTAAATGTTGTGACTTCAAGTAGCTTAATTTCTTTATATAATAACCCATTTTATTCATTGCTGTTTCTCTGAAAATTTGTGGTTGTTGCTTTTAAAGGAATTTTGAGTATATATTTAAACCACATTCTTCTATCAAACATGTGTTTGTTCTAATAGAGGTGTATGGATTCTCTTTGCATAACTGATTAGAGAGGGAGGCCCTGAAAATCTGGATTGTATATTAGCTTCATAATTAACCCATTTACTTTTTGCTGGTGGGGATTGATCTGGTGGATACCTAAAAAAGCATCACTGTTGAGAAAATGTGAATTTTATCAAAAGAAATTATGTTTCCACTCAATATTCCTTCAAGTCAACAAATCTTAGAATAAAAATAAGCAATCAAAATAAATAATACAAAAATATATTTCCATTCATTTCTCTGGGCCTTTAATTAAACACTCAATAAATATTACAATATCATCTCAATACATATTTTGGGGAGACTTGGAATGTGCCTAATAGATTTCCGTGAGTGGGTAGTATGAAGGAAATGATAGGATAATAAATTTCTGTGACTGAGAAGTATGAAGGAAATGATTCAAACATTGTAAAAGGCATATCTAGAGTATGTATCTGAGAGTATTAGTGCACACAGAGAAAGAAAATAGCATATGGGAGGTCCTTCACAGGATTCAGGAAGAACAATTCACTTCATAATGAAAGCTGAGGACTTACTATAAACAATGTGGTGTTATATCAAGCTATCAAATCCTGAGGGCATTGCTTCTAATTATAGTTAGTATTTAAAATCAAATTACAGAGAGACTAACAAATCAATGAGTTGATCAGTAAATATTTAATATGGATAAGTTTGAATACAGTCATGTGGCTGACAATTTTTTTTTTAGTTTTTTTATCGTATAGTATAACATATATGCAAAGCAAAGAAATAAAAAGGCAATAGTTTTCAAAGCACTCCTCAACAAGCAACTAAATGTCAGATCCCAGAATTTGTCATGGGCCACCACACAATCATCTCATATTTTTCCTTCTAGTTGTTCCAGAATATAGAGGCTAGAGGGCTTAAATATTTTATTTTATCATCACAATTGACTTCTTTTACTTCTTTTTTTGTGAAAAATAGCATATACACAAGAAGCTATAAATATCAAAGCACAGCACCACAATTAGCTGTAGATGATATTTCAGAGTTTGGTTACAATTTGGGTTACAATGGGTTAAAATTTCACAATTTTAGGTTTTTACTTCTAGCTGCTCTAAGATACTGGAGACTAAAAGAGATATCAACTTGATGATTCAGCATTCATACATTTGCTAAGTCCTATCTTCTATGTATAACTCCAATATCACCTTTGAACTTTCCATTCCTCTCTTTAGGGGTGTTTGGCCTATGACTATTCTAAATTTTTCATGTTGGAAGGGTCTGTTACTATTATGGGGTAAGGAAATGGGACCTATCTGATGTTCTGGAGAGGCTGGGCCCTCTAGGTTTCAGGACTTATCTGGACCAGGGATCCATCTGGAGGGTGTAGGTTTCTGCAAAGTTATTCTAGTGCATGGAACACTTGTGGAATCTTATATATTGCTGTAGGTGTTCTTTAGGATTGGTTAGAATGGTCCTGATTGGGGGTTGGCAGGCTATGATAGATAGCAAAGTCTAACTGAAGCTTGTATAAGAGCAACCTCCAGAGTAGCCTTTCAACTCTATTTGAATTCTCCCTGCCACTGATATTTTATTAATTATACTTCCTTTTCCCCTTTTGGTCAGGATGGAATTGTTGATCCCATGGTGCCAGGTCTGGATTCATCCCTGGGAGTCATCTCCCACATTGCCTGGGAGACTTTCACCCCTGGATATCGTGTCCCACATAGGGGAGGGCAATGATTTCATCTTCAGAGTTGGGCTTAGAGAGACTGAGGCCACATCTAAGCAACAACAGAAGTCCTCCAGAGTAAATCTTAAGCATGCCTATAGGTAGGCTAAGCTTCTCCACTACCTACATAAGCTTCACAAATATAAGCCTTATGATCAAGGGCATGGCCTAATGCTTTGGGTGGCCCTAAAGTCTGACACAATATCAGGGGATTTCCTGATGGTAAGGTTTAATAATTCCATATTTTTCTCCCCTCCTTCAGGGGACTTTGTCAATACTTTTTGATTAACTGCTTAATATACTCTAGAATATATCCAGGCATTACAATAATCTATATGGGATTAAAGGACCTCTTTCTTATTCTGTGCTCTCTGTGTTTCAGTTGTTCAAATGAGCTATAGAGATAGATTGAATTAGATTATGCCCTACAGAAAATTCCAGTTCCAGACCAAATAAACCTTTCTTCCATTGGTCACAAAGAGTATGTGTGGCTCTAAAATATAGACACTGTCTTTTTTACCCCTATGTTCTGAATTAATTTAACCCCCACCTGTTCAGCTTTGTTCTTATCTCTAAACATCAGGTTGTATATATAAAACAGCCTCTTGAAATCCAGAAATAATAATCACCACTCCAGACTTAATGTGTCTGCTCTAAAAGCCTATAACCTAGGCCCCTGTTTTCTTATAAGCATTTTCTAAAGGTGACCATACCATTGTTGTTCTTTTGTTTCTGGCTTATTTTGTCTCACCATATGTCCCACATGTTCATTCACATCATTGCACGCCTCAGGACTTTGTTCCTTTTTGTAGAAGCATAACCTTCATTTATACCTGAATGAAGTATACACCATCATTCAGTAATCTACTTCCCTGTCATCCTTCAGTCACCTGCATTCATCGGGCATCAAGTAGAGGGCCCAAAGTCCACAGTCCATCAACATTCTCAATTTTAGATAATTTCATTGTTCCTAAGAGAAAGAAAACTAATAAGCACACCCTTGCCAAATCGGAAATCTAAACCTCCTCTTAACTCTTGTCATTATTTATCTCTGCTGTTGCTGTGGTAGTACTGATGGTTTCCTTTTGAACATAGCTCATAGCATGCAATAGCAATTTCCCCCTGTACCCTGGACTCTTCATACAAGAATCAAATCTTTGAAGCAATTCTTGTGAGAACTAATTCATATTTCTAGTGTTAATCAATGGGACAAGTAGGTCTATACAACCCCTTTCAATCTTGTTCATCTTCAACGTGGTAATATTACTTAGAAATCCACAAGAAAATCACCTTCACTCCTATCTATTCCCTTACATTGGAGTTCAACCTCATTAGCTAATGGTTCACCCATCTCTAGCTTCTGTGAATCTCTAAGTCCCCTATATTCTCTATTGTAAGCCTCTGATTATACTTTTATGCTGGCCATAAAAGTGGAATCATACAGTATCTATCCTTCTGTGTCTGGCTAACTTCACTCAGCATTATGTCTTCAAGGCTCATCCATCTTGTCATGTGCTTCAGAACATCATTTTGTCTTACTGCTGCACAATATTCCATCGTATGTATATACCACATTTTGTTGATCCACTAGTCTGTTGAGGGTATTTGGTTTGTTTCCACCTTTTGATGATCATGAATAATGCTACTATGAACATTGTTGTGCAAATGTCTGTTTGTATTGTTGCTTTCAGCTCTTCTGAGTATATACCAAGTAGTGCTATTGCTGGGTCATAGGGCAACTCAATATTTAGTTTCCTAAGGAACCACCAAACAGTCTTCTTTAGTGCCTGCAACATTATACATTCCCACCAGCAGTGCATAAGTATCTCAGCTTCTCCACATCATCTCCAACATTTATAGTTTCCTGTTTGTTGAATAACAGCCATTATTACAGGTGGGAGGTGCTATCTCATTGTAGTCTTGATTTGCATTTCCCTTATAGCCAAAGAAAATGAGCATCTCTTCATGTGTTTTTGAGCCATCTGCATTTACTCTTCATAAAAAAAAAGCCTATTCATATCTTTAGCCCATTTCAGAATTGGGCTGTTTGTTCTTTTGTTGTTGATGTCTTTGTATATATAGGAAATCAAACCTTTCTCTGATATGTGATTTCCAAATATTTTCTCCCATTAAGTTGGCTGCCTCTTCACCTTTTTGACAAAGTTTTTGAAAGTGCAGAAGCATTTGATTTTGAGGAGTTCCTATTTATCTATTTTTTTCTTTTGTTGCTTGTGCTTTGGATATAAAGTTTAGGAAGCTTCCTCCTACTACAAGATCTTGAAGATGTTTCCCTACATTTTCTCCAGAAGCTTTATGGTGTTAGCTATTATATATAGGTGTTTAATCACTTTGAGTTAATTTTTGTATAGGGTGTAATATCGGGGTCCTCTCTCATTCCCTTGGCTATTGATATCCAGTTCTTCCATGCCCAATTATTGAAAAGAGTATTTTGCACCAGTTCAGAGAATTTGGGTGCCTTGTCAAAAAATCAGTTGACCATAGGTTTGGTGGTCTATTTCTGCACAGTTGATTCGATTCCATTGGTCAATGCTTCTATTTTTGTGCCAGTACCATGGTGTTTTGATCACTGTGGCTTTATAATAGCTTTTACATCAGGGAGTGTTAATCCTCCCACTTTGTTCTTCTTTTTTAGTATGCTTTTAGCTATTTGGGGTTTCTTTCCCTTCCAGATGAATTTGGTAATTAGCTTTTCCAAATCCTCAAAGTAGGTTGTCGGAATTTAGATTGGTATGACACTGAATCTGTAAATCAATTTGGGGAAAATTGACATTGTATCTATATTTAGCCTTCCTATCCATGTGCAGGGAATGTCTTTCCACCTATTTAGATCATTGATTTCTTTTAGCAATGTTATGTAGTTTTCTGTGTACTAGTCCTTTACATCCCTAGCTAAGTTCAATCCTAAGTACTTGATTCTTTCAGTTGTTATTTTGAGTGGAATTTTTTTCTTTAACTAACCCCTTAGCTAGAAGTTGCTTGTGATTTTTGCACATTAATTTTAAATCCTGGCACCTTGATGAATTTGTTTTTAGCTCAAGTAAACTTCGTTGTAGATTTCTCAGGATCTTCCAAGTATAGTGTCATATCATCTGCAAACAATGAGAGTTTTACTTCTTCCTTTCCAATTTGGATGCCTTTTATTTCTTTGGCCTGCCTGATTGCTCTAGCTGGAACTTCTAGCACAATGTTGAATAATAGTGATGACACTGGGCATCCTTGTCTTGCACCTGATCTTGGGGGAAAGCTATTAATCTCTCTTCATTGAGTGTGATGCTGGCTATCAGTTTTTCATATATTCCCTTTATCATATTGAGGTAGTTACCTTTGATTCCTATATTTTGGCAGGGTTTTTTTTATCAGAAAAGGACGTTGAATTTTGTCAAATGCTTTTTCAGCATCAATCGAGATGATCATGTGAGTTTTCCTTTTCAATTTGGTAATGTGGTGTATTTTTTACATTAATTAGTTTTCTTGTGTTGAACCATCCTTGCATTCCTGGTATAAACCCCACTTGGTCATGGTGTATAATTCTTTTAATGTGTTGTTGGATTCAATTTGCTAATATTCTACTGAGAATTTTTGCATCTAAGTTTATTAGGGAGATTGGCCTGCAGTTTTCCTTTCCTATAGCATCTTTACCCAGTTTTAGTATTAAAATGATATTAGCTTTATAAAATGAATTATGTAGAGTTCCTTTTTCCTCAATTTTTTGGAAAAGTTTGAGCAGGATTGGTGTTAGTTCTTTTTGGAATGTTTGATAAAATTTCCCTGTGAAGCCATCTGGCCCTGGATTTTTCTTTGTAGGAAGATTTTTGATGACTGACTGAATCTCTTTACTTGGTTTGATGAGTTCTTCTATATCTTCCTGAGTCAATGTAGCTTGTTTGTGTGTCTCCAGGAATTTGACCATTTCCTCTAAGTTGTTTAGTTTGTTGGCATATAGTTGTTCAGAGTATCCTCTTATGATTTCTTTTATTTCTTTAGGATCTGTGGTAGCACACCCCTTCTCATCTCTGATTTTGTTTATTTGCATCATCTCTTTTTATTTCTTTGTCAGTATTGCTAGTGACCCATCAATTTTATTGATTTTCTTAAAGAACCAACTTTTGGTTTTATTGATTCTTTCTATTGTTCTTTTTTTCTCCCATTCATTTCTCTCTGCTTTAATCTTTGTAATTTCCCTTCTTCTGTTTGCTTTGGGGTTAGCTTGTTGTTCTTTCTCAAGTTCCTCCAGGTGTGCTGTTAAGTCCTCAATTTCTGCTCTTTCTTGTTTTGTAATATAGACATTTAGGACAATAAATTTACCTCTCAGCAAAGCCTTTGCCACATCCCATAAGTTCTGATAAGTTGTGTTCTCATTTTCATTCATCTCCAGATAGCTAATAGTTTGTCTAGCAATTTCTTCTTTGATCCACTGGTTGTTTAAGAGTGTGTTATTCAATCTCCATATGTTTGTGAATGTTCTTGTTCTTTAGTGGTTATTGAGATCCAGCTTCATCCCATTGTTGTCACAGAAAGTGCTTTGAATAACTTCAATGTTTTTAAATTTATAAAGACCTGTTTTGTGCCCCAGCATATGATCTATCCTGGAGAATATTCCATGAACACTAGAGACATGCTTTGGGGTGTAATGATGTGTGTATGTCCTTTAGACCTAATTCATTTATCAAGTTATTTAACTTCTCTATTTCCTTGTTGCTCTTCTGTCTGGTTGTTTTATCTATAGAGGATAGTCAAGTCTTCTGCTATTATTGTTGAAAGATCTATTGCTCCCTTCAGTTTTGTCAATGTCTGTCTCATGTACTTTTGAGCTCCTTGATTGAGAGCATAAACATTTATGATTGCTATATCTTCTGGGGGAATTGACCCTTTAATCAGTATATAGTGTCCTTATTTGTCTCTTATGATGTCTTTATATTTAAAGTCTATTTTGTCTGATATTAGTATAGCTACTCCTGCTTTCTTTTGGTTACAACTTGCATGGGACAGTTTTTTCCATTCTTTCACTTTCATTATATTTACATCCTTGTGTCTCAGATGAGTCTCTTGTTAGCAGCATATAGTTGAATTATGTTTCTTAATCCATTCTGCCAATCTTATCTTTTAATTGGTATATTTAATCTGAAAACATTCAAAGTTATTACCAAAAAGGCATTTCTTGATTCCACTATCTTATTCTTTTTAATTTTTTTTGTCAGATCTATATATTCTTTTCCCCATTTCTCTTTGCATTCTTTAAATTACCCATAGTGGTACTCTTCAATTCTGTGCCCTCCCCCACACATGCCTGTCCCTTCTTTTTTTTTTTTTTTTTTTCACTTGGCAGAACTCCTTTTAGTATTTCTTGTAAGGCCCATCTCTTGTTGACAAATTCTTTCAGGACTTCTTGGTCTGTGAAAACCTTAATCTCTCCCTCAGTTTTGAAGTACAATTTGGGTGGGTACAGAATTCTTGACTGGAAGTCTTTCTCTTTCAAGATCATGAATATATCATACCACTGCCTTCTCACCTCCAGGATGCTAGTTGAGTA
>PVIY010008499.1:0-76751 GCA_004026745.1 Myrmecophaga tridactyla
CGTGACCCGCATGCGCACACCAAAGTTCGCCATCCGGGGTTCTCTAGGTGCGCTTGCGCACGCCCACTGCAAGCTCAGCGGGTCCGGTCATGATACGTCTGCGCATGCCCGGAGGCCTGGTGAGTCGCGTCGCGCCTGCGCAAGCCGACCACCTGCTCCTCCGAGACCCGTTTCCTGCCCCGGGTCGCAGTGTGCGGGTTGCATCCATTGTTGTCTATCGTGTTTTGGCGGGCGTTAGCGCTGGTTGCTGACCCTCAGGGAGCCGCGGCGGTTCAGTCAGCGGCGGGCCAGCCTGCATGTTCTCATTCAGAAAATACTTATAAGAAAACAGGGGCCTAGATTGCAAGCTCTTATAGCAATCACATTTAACCTGGAGTGGTAATTATTATTTCTGAATATTGAAATGCTGTTTTATATAGTATAACCTGGTATTTAGAGTTAAGAGCAAAACTAATCAGGTCAGGATTAAGGTAATTCAGAATACAGGGGTAAGGAAGACATCGTCTATATTTTAGAACCTCGTCTACTATTTGAGACCAAAAGAGGAAAGGTTTATTTTGCCCAGAACCTACATTTTCAGTAGCACATAATCTAACTCAACCTGTCTGGACAGATCATTTAAACAATCTGAACACAAGAAGCCTAGGATAAGAATGAGAGCCTTTAATCCTGTATAGCTTAATGTAATGCCTGGATATATCCCAGAATATATTAAGCAGATCATCAAAAAGTATTGGCAAAGCCCCTTGAGGGATATGAGAAAAAACATGGAATTATTAAATTTAACCACGGGGGAAACCCTGATACTGTTTCAGACGTTTGGGACACCTAAATCAATAGGCCTTACCCTTGATCTTGAGGTTTGCTCTTGTGAAGCTTATGTCAGTAGTGGAGAAGCTTAGCCCAACTATAGGTATGCCTAAGAGTTACTTCCAGAGGACCTGCTTTGTTGCTTAGATGTGGCCTCTCTCTCTCTAAGCCCGATTCTGCAAGTGAAATTATTACTCTCCCCCCTACATGGGACATGACATCCAGGGGTGAAAGTGTCCCTGGCAGCATGAGAGATGACTCCAGTGATGAATCTGGCCCTGGCACCATGAGATCAACAATGCCATCCTGACCAAATGGGGGAAAATAACAGTAACAAATAAGGTATCAATGGCTGCGAGAGTTCAGATAGAGGCTACTCTGGAGGCCACTCTTCTGCAAGCTGCAGTTAGACATTGCTACCGATCATAACTTCCCAAACCCCAACCAAAACCATTCCAGCCAATCCTAAAGAACACATAGGGCATTATATAAGATTCCACAAAGTTTCCATACTATATGGTAACATTCCAGAAACCTACAACCTCCAGATGGGTCCCTGGACCAGATAAGTCTCAAAATACAGAGAGGCTAGCCTATTCAGAATATCAATGAGCTCCCTACCCCTACCCTATATAAGCAATAGCCCCTTCCAACATGAAAAAGTTAGAATGGGCATAGCTCGAAATACTCCTAAAGAGTGGGAGAAAGATCAAAGGTAATGGAGTTATACAGACAAGGTAGGGTTCAACAAATGAGTGTGATTGCTGAATCATTCTATTGATATTTCTTTTAGTCTCCAGTATCTTAGAGCAGTTAGAAGTAAAAATCTAAAATTGTGGAGTTGTAAGCCATATGAAACTCTGATTTTACAGGATTTAATTGATCAAATTTCCTTTTTATAAATAGGGGTGAGGGTGATATGGCAGGTATGGGTTTCCTAGTACTGCTGAAAAATTGCAAATATTGGCTATTTATGTTCTTAGCCATAACTCGGTGAAGAAAAAAAATGTTGAACTGTTTATGTGTTAATGAATTGGGAAAAAAGTTGCTTCAGTATGCTTGGTTAATAGTCTCAGGATTTCTCTTTTAAATAGTTAAGGATAGAAGGGAAACCCACTACCTACTCTGTACACAGCATTGACCTCACAGAGAGCCCCTGATGACCCTCTGAGTATGGGGAAATGGGAGAAGAGTAGTTAAGGATGTTGACTACCCTGGTTGACTGAGCTGCTCAAAATCAAGGAATAGGAATCAGTTAATTAAATGATCTCAGTTAATTAAATTTATTCTGTAAACTTTTAAAATGAAATTTATTTCTCTAAATTCATAGCAGGTGCATTAATTTTTTCTGTGAGTCAAACTATACCATATCATAGCTTCCCTTGGTTTACTAAATATAAATAGCTTTAAAATGTTGGGTTTTTAAAAAATGTAGACTTGATTGATTTAACTGTTAAATTGGTATATTTGCAATCCTTTTACATATATAAAATTGTATTCTCTTTGTATTTTGTATTAATTTAGATATTGAATGCATTTTATATTAAAGATGGATTATGGATGTTTGGATAAATGAAAACTGTATCTTACTGGATTTATCCTTTTAAAGAAGTTCCCTGGATATTTAAAAATAATCCTAGTCCTAGGTTTGTTTGCAAAAATTGGAGAAAAAGAATCTTCATGGAGCAGAGTTATTCTGAATGCACTGCATTCTGTGCCTCCAGCCCTAACCTCAGAGTAGCCTTCTGAATCAGGGTCCGCTTTCCTCCTCTTGGTACATACATGGTGAGAGAGAGGAAGGGGAGTTTAGGACACAATTTCAGATACACAGATGAGGTCCAGTGACAGGTGGAGACTAAAACTCAGAGTGCTAAACTCCAAGTTAACTTGATTACAGATCACACACACACACACAGGTGCTCCAGCTCATTTTAGTTACTTATGACTTTAAATCATGGAGTGGAAGCAGCTGGGTGAGAGATATGGGTGGGTCATGTGCATGAGAAACACTTGCAGAAAGAAAAGTATAAATGTTTCTGCTATTTTTTCAATTCATTTACTTCTTGTCTGCCACATTCAAATTCCTTGATCTGACAGAATTTTATGAATTTAGAGTATTTGGTCTCAGAATAACATGTGATTTTCAATTCTCATTAATTTTTCATTCCCTGGGGACTGTATTCACTTGTCATTATAGGAGCTTAAAAATTACATGTGTGATTTATCACAATGAAACCCACAAGAATCAAAGCCATTCATGAATGGGGAGCTGAACTTGTGGTGTAGTGCCTCGTTTACAGCATTCTTAAATTCCTTTCTCCAGGTTTTCTTCAGTCAGCTCATCTCAGGCATGATGGGCAATAAGTATTTAAGGACATTACTCAAGGAAGAAGTCTCCCAGGAAAAATTTATGTCCTAAACACAAGGATCTCTGTGATCTGCTGGTTAAGCACTTTTCTGTAAAGAAACCACGTTAAATTTGACTAAATCAAAATAAATATCTGTTGCCAAAAACAAGGCCAAAATCAAAGAATACCAAAATCAATGAACGAGAGAAACTACACAGTATTTAACACCAATGAAAAACAAGCGGGAATAAATACATGCCAAACCTATGGAAAATAAAGAGAAGAAAGGTTTGTTGAGGATCCTTTACTATCACCATTGGACCTATGCAAGGATGTGGGGAGACTGTGAATTGGAGAGGCATGATCTAAGATGGTAGAGGAGAATCCACAATCACATCCACAGTTCTTTCAGACCCCTGCTGGGCTCCTGAGACCCCTGCATCTCTCTGAGCCCTCCTTTAGGAAGCTGGGTGGGCATCTGCCTTGCTTTGAGCTGGAAGTTTTTTGCTGCATGGGTCACTGTCCCTGACCCTCAATAAATTAAACAATAAACTGTAGCCATCTCATGCCTGGACAGATGCACAGGGTCAGTGGCATTAGAGGGGAGGAATCTGTGTAGGTGTGGCCACTGCAGAGGGAGTAAGGCAAGGGAGTTCATTTTTAATCTTTATTAACTAAATCAATTGTCTTCATAAGAAAATCTATGCAAATGTACAAATTGTGAGAGACTGATGTGAAGCTAGTGTGGAAGAAAGAGAGGCTATCAAGAGAGTGGTGTTTGAGAGAAGTAGATGGCCCCGAGGAGGAGCTTGGGCTATCCTAGGATTCACAGAACACAATTTGAAAGCCATAGATTTAATTTATTGTGGAAGGAAGAAAGATAGCTAATAAAAATAAATGCAGAAAGATACAATGTATATTTTATACTTTACATGTTGGTTGTTGCGTTGCCTTTTCTTTTAAGTCTTTGAGAGCCTTCTGACGTATAGGGCATGTTTATTTATAGTGTTCTTGTCTCTTACGATGTCTCTGAATTTAAAGTCTATTTTGTCTAAACAATTTAGATACAAAATGCTTTTCACGGATTCTCTCTCAAAACTAAAACCTCCGAAAATGATGATTACTTTCTAAATGTTTTTTAAAGTCATGAGATCAGGTCATTTCTTAGAAAACAATACGCAATTTTCAATATGGCTTCCCCGGGCCTCCCTGGTGAGGGAGTGGACAGCACCGGAAGTACTTTGCCTCTTCCTTCTCACCACCGGAAGAAAGGCCTAATATCGTGAGAGTTCATACTTGTAGGCGCTTTGGCCAGTGCCCAGAAAACTGGAGACCACGGAGGGAGCGGCGGGCGTTGGCGGCCGCGATGGACTCAAGATGGCGTCGGCGGCCGTGGCTCTGGTAAGTGAGTTCGCCTTTCTGCGGGGCCTGCCCTCAGCTGGTGGGAGTGGGTCGCTGGCCCGGCCTTTGTGTGCCGAAGGTTCCCCAGAGGCACGGAGACCGGCACCAGGGCCCGCCTGTGTCCACCGGGCTCTGAATCACGGGGGGCTCGCAGAAGGTGGTGCCGGAGGTAGGGCGGGAGTGTCCTGGCAGCACCTGCCTGCAAATGCCACGTAGAAGTTTTTAATTACGTTATTTTGCTTTAAGTCAGTGAAAAGCAACTTGTAATGATGTTGCTGTTCTAGTAGTGATATGTTAAGATCTCAAGAAGATGGTGTATTAAGAAAATTGTGAACATTCTCTAGCATATTCTAGGTGATTGAATGTACTTGTGTTTGTTTACTGCATTTCTAGTTAAGTGCTTCCTTATGGTTCTTATAGATTTGTTTACGTTTTTCTACTTTGACAAAAATTTGCCAAAGGCGAATTAACCTTTATTTTGAAAGATTGGAAGGGTTTTCTTGTCATAGCATTAATTGTACTTGAAATCTTAATGTACATCAGACCAAATTCTGTCACTTTGCATGTACTAACTCATTTCTCACAAAGTATTTCATAGGAGGTAGTCATGACTATTGTTCACATTGATAGATGAGAAATCTGAAGCAAGGAGACGGTAAGCAACGTGACAAATTCTGACAAAAATTACCAGAGTCATCCTCAGGAAGTATCAGAGGACCACCAGTTATAATAATAGCTTTGTCCTCTTATTGTTCCTACTTCACAGAGTGGAAAATGACAGCAGAGAAAGGACAAGTCACTCCAAAACTCCCATCTGTGTGTTAAAACCTAAACTTTCCAGCAGATTATCGTTCTTCAACTGTTGCGATGAAAAGGTTTTGAGAGAGTGAGTATACATTCTATTCTCTTTTAACATTGGGGACTTGCATTTCATTTACCTCAGCCAGGTTCCCATTTTGAAAGATACTAACATGCTGTTAGTACCTATGAGACATGGGTCTGATCATTTGTTTGGGGTCAAGTATGATGTTGCCTGGAATGGGGTATCTCTAGCAGCTGCACCGTACTGTGTTCCTGCTAACAGCTAGTAAGTGTCCCTGTTTCTCAAAATAATTTCCAACGCTTGTAGTTTTGTTTTTTTTTTTTTTATAAAGGCCATTTTGTGGGTGTGAAACGTTACTTCATTATGGTTTTCATTCGCATTTTCTGACAGCTACTGAACCAAGCATCGTTTCCTATGCTTTTCAGCCATTTGTGTTTATTCTTTGGAAAAGCATCTATCCATGACTTTTGCCCATTTTTAATTTGTGGTGTTTGTCCATTTGTTATTGAGTTGTAAGGTTTCTTTTATGTGTTCCTGCTTTCTTTTCAGTTTATATAATTTCTTACAGTTAGCACACAGATTAAAAATTCACCAACACACCAATAGTGCAAATCTAAACAGCCTAAGTTATTCACCCCTCAGGAAATAAAACATACAGTCAAATCCAAATGTCAGTCTAAGCTTTAGAACAAAGGAAGAATGTGAAACTAATAAGAAGAATAGCAATCACTCACAGTGACCACGAAAAGAAAATCCAAAAGAAAGTCCCTTTTCTCACAGACTTTGATGGTCTTCTCTAAATTAAGAAAAGTTATCTTAACATAAACTGTATTGAAAAAAACTAGAAATTCTTCAGGTAACTAAAGATAATGCTCCACGACCATTTTTGCAGCTTTTGTTGGTTTGTTTGCTTTAAATACCATTACAGCCAAATAAACACACGTTTGGCCAAATATTTCCAAAACAGCCCAGCGACACACAATGGACTTTTCCATTCAGTGTCTTAAGCATAAAAATAGGCTATGTTTACAGTAGTTAAGGTGGTCAAATTTTAAACAAAAGCTATTAAAAAAGGGAAAAACTGCAAACATTCTGTGTATTCTGGCTTTTAAACCCTTATCAGATATGTGGTTTACAGATATTTCCCTCCATTGAGTAGGCTGCTTTTTATTTTCTCGGCAAAGTGCTTTGCACAAAATATTCAGTTTTGAGCAGAGCCCATTTATCTGTTTTCTTCATTTATTGCTTGTGCTTTGGGTGTAAGGTCCAAGAAACCACCTTCTGTTACAGGATCTTTAGGGTATTTCCCTACATTTTCTTCTGAGAGTTTTATGGTCTCAACTCTAATGTTTTAAGTCATTGATCAGAGTTAATTTTTGCGTAAGATATGAGATGGGGATCCTCTTTCATCCTTTTGGATATGGATATCCAGTTCTCCTAGTAACATTTGTTGATGCCGTTCTTTCCCATTTGAGTGGACTTTGCTGCCTAGTCAGAAATCAGTTGGTCGTTGTTTCAGTCTGCTAAAGCTGCCAGAATGCAATAAAACAGAAATGGATTGACTTTTACAATGGGATTTAATAACTTATAGTTTGGTTCCAGAATGCAGTAAACCAGAAATGGATTGGCTTTTACAGTGGGATTTAATAACTTACAGTTTTCATTTATAAGTTCATGAAAATGTCACAATTGAGGCATCAACAGGATTATACCTTGACTCTGAAGCCAAGTTGCTGGCATCCAGGCAGTTCTCTCATGTTGGCAGGCATGTATATGACTGGTGCCTGCTAGTCCTTTGAGTCCAGATTTCATTGACTTTTACTTCAGGTCCCAGGGGAACCCTCTGTGAGTCCTCTCTTAGCTTCTCCAGGGCTGTTCCCTTTATGAGTTTCCCTTAATATCATCTCCTCAGCTTCTTTGGGCTTTCTGGGACTTTTTTGTCTTGTATCCTCCCATAAAGGATTCTAGGAAAAGGATTAAGGTAAACTTTGAATGGAGTGGGTCCCATCTCAAATGAAATAATCTAACCGAAATATCCAAGCCACAACATCTCCGAATCCACTGGAATGGATTAAAAGAACATAGCCTTTTCTGTGGTATATAACAGCTCTAAACTACCACAGCTGTAGATAAGTGGGTTTATTTCTGAACTCTTAATTCTCTTCCATTGGTCAGTACAGCTATCTTTATATCATCCTTAGTTTTTTTTTTTTTCCTCACATCTTAATAAGCATTTGTTTTATTACTCATCTAACCATGCACTGAATACAGCGGTTTTCAATCTCAAGGTTTTTACAATCACATTGTAACATGATAAAAGTGATATAGTTAGTCCTACTCGGTTACAGTTTAGTAATTTCACTTATTTCCTTCCTGCTATTCTAATACACTAGAATCTAAAAATATTTATCTAAATGATGATTCAGTAGTCATAACCATTTGTTAAATTCTAATTTCTCAGTTACACCTCCTCCCTCTCAACTGATCATTCTCTCAGTCTTCATGGATATCTGTGCAGTTGTCATTCTGACTTCTTCATGCTGGGGTTGTTGACATTATGGGTAAAGGAATGAATCTGGTTGATGTTATTGGAGAGACTGCTACCTCTGTGTTTGGGCTTATGTGGTATAGGAACAGTCTGGAGGCTTTAAGTTTCTGAAAACAATATAAGTAAATAATACCCCGGGTATTTTTTAGGGTTTTCCTAAATACTCTTGGTTGGGGGTTAGCATGCTGTGACCATTACAATATCCGGCAGAAGCTTGCATAGAGTAACCTCAAGAGTGACCCACTCCACTCTATTTGAAATGTTTAGCCACTGATACTTTGCTCTGTTTCATTTCTTTTCCCCCTTTTAGTCAAGAAACCAGTGTCAGTCCCCCAGTGCCAGGGCCAGGCTGAAACTGGAGGTCAAGTCCCACGTAGAGGGAAGGGTGGTGTGTTTATTTACAGAGTTTGGCTTAGAGAGAGGGGCCACATATGAGCAACCAAAGAGGTTCTCTGAGGGTGACACTTAGGCATAATTATAAGGCTTAACTTCATCATTACAGAAGTAGGTTTCTTAAGCCAAGCCTGAAGTTGTAGTGGTGTTGGGCTTATTAAACTGGAGTCCCTAATGCTTGAGAGAATATCAGGGATTTCCCTTTACCTTTGCTGCAGCTGCACTCTTCTTTTTGATAGTCCTAATGAATCACTGTGTCCTGCATCCAGTGCCTCATGTATTACTTCTCGGGCCTATGCTGTTGGAGGGATGTGTGTCTTTTATGAATCACAGAGAGCAAACAGTGGTTTTGCATATCCTTTCCTGCCCTTGAAAATGACATTAATTTCAATTTTGTTGAAAATTTCATAAGGGACAGAATTCAGTGCACTGGTTGGTATAAATGAAAGAATACTAAACTTCTCTGAAGTAAAGTAGGTGGTTAACACGGTTAGATTATCGTCTTGAAGTTTGTGTGACACTAGTATCGCTATATTTTTATTTCCTTGCGTAGCCCTAGACTAGAAGCTTCTTTTCTGGGGCATGGAGGAAATCAGGATTTTTCCATATGAAAAAATTTTCCCCAAAATGAGCCTCATACTTTTATAAACATACATAACTTACTCATGAGAAGAAAGAGGCAAACCTGCCTTTTTATTTCTCTTCACTGTGCACATGTTCAGTCATTGTCTTGAAATCTGTCTCAAATTCCTACTGTTTTATGCTTTGGATATTATCTTGTCTACATAGGAGTTGATCTTTCCATGCAGATATCTGAAAATCCATAGTGATCCTAACAAATAATTAATTTGTGTCTTCTCTGCGTCAACAGGAAAAAAAAAAAGAAAAATATATATATACACACAAAGGAAATTAATTGTTTGGATCTTGGAGCTTCAGTAAGTGATCTGTGAGTTGGGTGGCATTCAATCCATAAAATGGAGGGGAGGCCTGAGGAACAATAGGGAGGGTTATACAGGCAGAGCAAGGAAGTCTTAAAGAAAATAATCTTACTGGTTGGTACGGGAATTTTTTCCCTGGTTTAGCCTCGAGTCATATGACGTAAGTTGTATTCATCATGTCATAGTATTTAAAGTTCAGAATATCAAGATTAAGAGTGAATGTTACCCAAGGACTCGTACCCTATTCTGGAGAGATTTGGTGTTTTTCTGGTTGTACGCAGGACAGTCGAGTATTAGTAGGTGAAATATATGTCTGTTACTGTGTTTTCTTTAGAGGTTAAACGCGGTTTAAGGTGCTGTGTAGAGCTGCCAGGTTGACAAGGGGAGGAGTGTTGTGGTTGGATTCATGTGTCAACTTGGCCAGGTGATGGAGCCCAGTTGTCTGGTCAAGCAAACACTGGACTAGCCATTACTGCAAGGACATTTCATAGCTGGTTAATAAACCAGAAGACTGGTTTATTTAATCATCAGCATGTTAACTGCGTCCATGGCTGATTACATCTGCAGCTGGCCATGAGTGTCTTCTAAAATTAGTGATATGTAATCTAGTCGGCTGGAGGCTTAGAAGGAGACATCAGCAGAGACTCTCTCTCCTCTTCAGTCAGCCAGCCTCTCCTGGGGAATTCATTCTAGATCTTCAGTTGTCAGCTTACAGCCTCACTATGGAGTTTGGATTTGTGCATCCCCACACTGGCATGACATATTTATAAAATCTCATATTTACAGATATCTCCTATTGGTTCTGTTTCCCTAGAGAACCCTAATACAGATTTGTACCAGGAATGGGACTAAGGTATTGAAGAGAATTGGAGCTGGCAATTGTGATTGGGTATTTTCAGATTTGAGGTGCTGGGAGAACAGGCACTTACAAAAATTGGAACTTAATTTAGCTTCAGTTTGCTAACTTAGGACATGGTACGTGGGACACTATCTCGGGCTTATTTCATATATTTAACAGTTTTTCCCCACTTTGATCTGGCTTCCAGCCATTGAAAATTGTGATGAAAATATTTGGCATTGTGCACAGTTCTCAGTTATTGCTTAAGGTCTTTGAGTAGTAATTGCAGGTTGTTTTGATTTTGCAACCACGGTGTTGTTAACTTTTCCTTGTTAATTTGTTTTTTGTCATCCAGGCATAAAGAAAGCATTTGCTGGTTGACAACAGCTAGGTACCCCCACTTAATACTCCTTTAAGAAAACAATGCACCAGGGAGACTATAATAGTACTGTGAGTGAAAAAATGCCCCATTTCTCACCTCTTCAATTCCTAAGCTCAGGTCCCATGATTTAAAACAGCTGAAATCAGAATTTAAAAATGCTCTTGAGGAAGACCTTACCTTTTTGAGCCATGTAGCTCGTTCAATTATTTCATGAAGTTTTGACTCAACTTCGCAAGAGGTGTTTGTTTTCCCAAGTACAAGAGGTAGTGTTGGCAATGGCAAAAATGTCTCCTTGTTCAGTTAATACATAGTCAGGGATAAAAATGCTGTTGTCTAAAACATGCTTAGCTGATCAATCTAATGACTACTGTTGTGTAGTTATGGCTGTAGCAGTAGATTCAGCAAGTTCTGTTGTGATTGACCGATTTCTAAATGTGTTTTTATGATTACCCAAGTCATGGTAGCAACAATCTGCCTGAAGAGGCAAACCCAGAATCGTGATCTCCCAGGGTACTTCCCATTTTTTCTGAGAATTTAGATTGAGGGGAGTTGTCCTGTGAGAAGTTCCATGTTGATTATAAATTGCTTGGAGGTCAGAGAGGGGAACAAGTGGATTTTGGCTAGCCATTTACTAAGCTGGTAAGTCAGTGTGGTGCCCAGACAGATAACCTTATCAAATCCTCCTCAAATAAAAAGATAGCCTGGGAGAACAATTTAACTCCAACCAAGGTAAAATACTTTTTGTAGACACATTACTATGAATATTATCATTTGTCCTTAGTAACTAAGGGTTTGTGATACTGGGAATACAAACAAGGAGTTGGTGAAAATTTGTCTTGTGAATCTTTCTCATAGCCGTGGTCTTAAATTGGAAAGTGGATGTGATTTATTTTTCCTACCATTTTTTAAAACTTTTTTTTATTGTGAACTAGAACATATATATTAAAAAGCCATGAATTTGAAAGTACACTTTAACAAGTAGTTATAAAACATGTTTCAAAAGTGTGATATGGGTTTCAGTTATTCCAGTTCAAGTTTTTCCTTCTAGCTGCTCCAAGACACGGGAAACTAAAAAGGATTGTCAGTATAGTGATTCAGTATTCGTTTGTTAAATCTAACTTCTCTGTTATAAATTCTCTCTCAGTCTTTGGGGATATTTGGGTTCTGCTGGTTCTTTCAGTTTTTTCATATTGAAAGGGGGTGTCAACAGTTTGGGATGGGGGATGGAACTGGTTGATGTTCTTGGAAAGACTTGGAACGTTGGGTTTTAGGACCTCTCTGCTTCGGAGCTATATGAAGATTTTAGGTTTCTGAACAATAAGCGTAGCATGTGAAACTTTTGTAAAATCTCAGATATTGCCCCGGGTATTCTTTAGGGCTAGCAGTAATGATGATTGGGGTTTGGCAAATCATGACGATTAACAATTTATTGCTTAAGCTTGCATAAGAGTGGACTCCATAATAGTCTCTCAGCTCTATTTGAACTCTCTCAGCCACTGATACTTTTTTGTTACATTTCTTTTCCTTATTTTGGTCATGAAGGTATTGTTGATCCCATGGTGCCACGGCCAGGCTCATCCCTGGGAGTCATGGTCCACATTGTCAGGGAGACTCATAGCCCTGGATCTCTTACCCCATGTAGGGGGTGGTGGTGGTCATGATTTTAGTTTCAGAATTGGTTTAGAAAGAGAGAGGCCACGTTTGAACACAAAAGAATTTCTATGGAAGTAACTCTTATGCATAATTATAGGTGGGTGTAGCTTCTCTGCTATAGAAATAAGTTTCATAAGAGCAAGCCTCAAGATCCAGTGTTTGGATCTTGGGAGTCCTTAACGTTTGAGAGAATATTAGGGGTTTCCCAGGTGGGAAGTTTAATAGGTCCATACTTTTTCCAGTCCCTCAAGGGACTTTGCCAGTACTTTTCAATTACTGCCCTCCATACTCTGGGATGTATCCAGGAGTTACATTAAGCTATACAGAATTATGAGCCCCCCATTCCCACCATGTGTTTGGGCTGTTCAAATGAACTACCCAGACTGGCTGCATTAAAGTGAGTGCTACAGAAAATTTGGATTTTGGACAAAATAAAGCTCTCTTCCTTTGGTCTCATAGAGTAGGTGAAGGTTTAAAATGCAAGCAGTATCATCTTTTGTCCTGTATTGTGATTTACAAGGATTATTTTTTCTGGGCATTATCCATGATCCCCAGTGGATAAGAGGTGGCCATAGGGTTCAGCGACCGAGAAGCAGAAGGGCAAACTGTGGTGTATGCATAGTTGGAATACTGTGTGGCTGCAGAACAGAATGAAGCTGTGAAGCCTGTAATGAGGTGGGAAAAATGGATGTGTATTGTAGGGTGTCTTTTAGAAAGTACTTGTAAGAAAATTGGGGCCTAGATTGAAAGTTCTTACAGTAGTCACATTTACTCTGAGTCACATTTACTTCTCACTTTGTGTTCCCAACCAGATCAGCTTCATTCTTATCACTAATTGAAACCTGATTTTTTTTCGGTGTCTTTCACGGTTGTATATGGCAATGCTAACTTTGAGAGCTTCAGAACTCCACCTCTGAGTCTTAGGTGTCACACAGGTACACAAAGTTCCAGGGAAATGCCAGGTTATATGCATATAGCCCAGCATCTCAAAATCTAGAAATAACACAGCTCAGAAGAAACGTGTCTTCTATAAGAACTTTCAATCCAGCAGTCCCAATTTTCTTACAAGTGTTTTCTAAAAGAGACCGTACAGTTTCTGTCCATTTTTTTGGTTATTTTGCACAACATAATGTTTCCAAGGTTCACTCACCTCATTACAGGCTTCACAACTTCATTTCTTTGTGTAGCCACACAGTATTCCAACTATGCATACACTAAAGTTTGCCTTTCTGCTTCTCGGTCACTGAACCCTATGGCCACCTCTGTCTATTGGACATCAAGGATAATGTCCAGCAAAATAATCCATGTCTTACACAGTGTCCTCGGTTAATTGTTGTGCCAGTTTGAAGCCATTATGTACCCCAGAGAGGCCACATCCTTTTGTCCTCATTGAATATTGCTGAGTGGAATCTTTTTTATTGTTTCCATGGAGATGTGACCCAGCCAATTGTGAGTGGTAATCTTTGATTAGATGGTTTCCATGGAGATGTATCTCCACCCATTCAAGATGGGGTTGCTTACTGGAGCCCTTTGAAAGGGAACCATTTTGGAAAAAGCATTAGAGCCACCAGAACCAATGGAGTCCATGCTGCCAGTGACCTTTGGAGCAAAAGCAAAATGCCCCCTTGTAAGCCTTATGAATTGAGGAGAGAAAGCTAGCAGACATTGCCATGGGCCCTCCCAGCTGGGAGAGAAGCCCTGAACACCATCAGCATTCTTGAACCAAGGTATTTTTCCTTGGATACCCTAATTTGGACATTTTTATAGCCTTGCTTTAATTTGGACGTTTTCACGGCTTTAGAACTGTAAACTTGTAACTTAATAAATTCCCCTTTTTAAAAGCTGTTCCATTTCTGGTATGTCACATTCTGGCAGTTTACAAACTGTACGAGAATTGTGGTGCTGCTGTGAGTTGCAAATTCCAAACATGTGAGAATGGCTTTTTAAATGTCTAAAGGGAAGATTTTGGAAAAGTTGTAAGAAACTTGATAGAGAGTGCCTAGAATGCTTTGAAGAGACTGTTGGTAGAAATGTGGACTCTAAAGATACCTATGAAAAGGCCTTAGACAGAAATGACACATGTGTTATAGCAAACTGGAAGGACAGTAAAATTGTCTTAAAGTCGCAGAGAATGTATCAAAGCTGACTACTGATTTTAGATGGAAGGCAGATTTCAAAGGCCATGAACTTGGATATTTAGCAGAGGAGATTTCCAAATTAAATGTGGAAATGGCAGTGTTTCTCCTTGCAGCCTATACTGAAAGGAGACAGCAGAGTGATAAGTTGAGAACAGAACTCTTGGGTATAAAGAAACCAAAAATTGATGGTCTCTGGAAAATTCTGGGCTTCCAGAAAGTGAGATCCCAGAGAATAGTATCCCATGAGAGGATTTAACCGAACATGGAGCCAGTCAGCCAGTTCAGAAAAACCGGAATTGTAGATGGAGTTAACAAGGAAGGATATGTGGAAAGTCCTATTGTCTGATCGTTATGATCCCTGCCTATTACATAGGAAACCAACAAGACTGTTGTGGGAGCTGTATAAAGGGAACCACTACCGTTACGGAGTAAGAAGCGGTGAAAAAGGAAACATGGGAGGAAAAATAACTTCAGAGGAAGAGCCATGGAATCTAAAGTCTGAAGTCAAGAAACCTTGGGACAGGAGAGTGCACCCACTGAAGTACTTTGAGATAGTGAGTTTGGCCTGAAGGGAGAGGTAGGTCCTCTGCCTCACTGGGAAGAGTTGTGCCCCAGGCCCTGGAGAGGGTGGAGCACATTCCTTGTGGATTGTGGAGAGCCTGGCTGCCTTCACATAGTTCTGGAGGAGTTAAGAGATGGCAGAGAGCCTGGAGACAGCCCCAATGCTTGGAAAGAGTGGAGCCGAGAATGGATGTCTTAAAGTTAACATCCTTCAAAGTGTAATTAGTGTTTAAACACAGATTTGCATTGCTAATCATCTTAAAGATCTATTAGTTACAATGCTAGCTTACTTTTATTTTCCTTAACTTTTTTATTGTATAGCATAGCATACATACAAAGCAAGGAAGTATAAAAGCAATAGTTTTCAAAGCACTCTTCAGAAAGTGGCTACAGGACAGATTCCAGAGTTTGTCATGGGCTACCATACGATCCTCCTAAATTTTTTCCTTCCACCTGCCCCAGAATAGAGGAGGCTAGAGGGCTTAAATACTTTTTTATCATCACAATCAACTTTTTTCCTTCTTTCTTTTTTTTTGTGAACAATAACATATCTACAGAGAAGCTATAAATTTCAAAGCATAGTGCCACAGTTAGTTGTAGAACATATTTCAGACTTTGACATGGGTTACAATTTCACAATTATAGTTTTTACTTCTAGCTGCTCTAAAATACTGCAGACTAAGAGAGATGTCAATTTAATGATTCAGCATTCATATTCATTTGTTAAATCCTTTCTTCACTGTGTAACTCCATCATCACTTTTGATCTTTCCATACCTCTCTTTAGGGTTGTTTGGGCTATGGCAATTCTTAATTTTTGGTTTTGGAAAGGTCTGACAGTAATATAGAGTGGGGAGATGGAAATATCTGATGTTCTGGAGAGGCTGGGCTAGGTTTCATGACTTACCTGGCCCAGGGACCCATCTGGAGGTTGTAGGTTTCTGCAAAGTTACTCTAGTTCATGGAACCCTTGTGGAATCTTGTATATTGCCCTGGGTGTCCTTTAGGATTATCTGGAATGGTCCTGGTTGGGGTTTGGCAGGTTATGTATGATAGGTAGCAGGGTCTACTTGAAATTTGCATAAGAGCAACCTCCAGAGTAACCTCTCGACTATTTGAACTCCCTCTGCCACCGATACTTTATTAATTACACTTCTTTCTCCCCCTTTTGCTCAGGATGTAATTGTTGATCCCACCGTGCCAGGTCTGGATTCATCCCTGGGAGTCCTCTCCCATGTTTCAGGGAGACGTTCACCCCTGTCGTGTCCCCCATGTAGGGTGGAGGGCAATGATTTCACTTGCAGAGTTGGGCTTAGAGAGACAGAGGCCACATCTGAGCAACAGCAAAGGTTCTCCCGAAGTAACTGTTAGGCAGGCCTATAGGTAGTCTAAGCTTTTCTGCTACTTATATAAGCTTCACAAAATTAAGCGCCATGATAGATGGCATAGGTTATTGACTTGGGTATCCCTAAGGTTTGACACATTATCGTGGAATTCCCTTATTATAAGGTTTAATGGTTCCATAGTCTTTCTCCCCTCCTTCATGAGGGGACTTTGCCAATACTTTTTGATTATCTGCTTAATACACTCTAGGATGTATCCAGGCATTACAATAATCTATACAGGATTAAAGGACCTCTTTCTTATTCTGTGTTTCCTGTGTTTTGGTTGTTCGAATGAACCATACAGATAGGTTGAATTAGATTATGCACTACAGAAAATTTCAGTTCCAAATCAAATAAACCTTTTTTCCATTGGTCTCAAAGAGTAGGTGTGGTTCTAAAATATAGATACTGTCATCTTTACTCCTATATTTGAATTAATTTAAACCCAACCTGTTCTGCTTCATTATTATCTCTCAATGTCAGGTTATATATATGAAACAGCCTCTCAGAGTCAAGAAGTGATAATCACCACTCCAGACTCAATGTGTCTGCTCTAAATGCTTACAATCTAGACCTCTGTTTTCTTATCAGCATTTTCTAAAGGTGAGTATACCATTGTTGTTTTTGTCTCACCAAATGTCCCACATGTTCATTTACATCATTGCATGCCTCACGACATTGTTCCTTTTTGCAGCAGAACAGCCTTCATTCATAAGTATACACCATCGTTCACTGATCTACTTCTCCATCAGTGTGTCCTTCAGCCACCTGCATTCATTGGGCATCATGTATAGGGCAGAAAGTCCACAGTCCATCGACATTATCAATTTTAGATAATTTCATTGTTCCCAAGATACAGAAAACCTATAAACACACCCTCACAAAATAGGAAATCTAAACCTCCTCTTAACTCTTGTCCCTCCCCCCATTATTTACCTCTGTTGTTGCTGTGATTGTGCTGATGGTTTCCTTTTGAACATAGCTCATAGCATGCCACAGCAGTTTTCCCCCTGTACCCTGACCTTAAACACTCTTTATACATGAATCATACCTTTGAAGTAATTCGTACAAGGACTCATTCATAGTTCTAGTGTGAGTCAGTGGGATACGTAGGTCTATACAATCCTTCTCAATCTTGTGCATCTTCAATATGGTAATATTACTTTTAGACCCACTAGAGAATCACCTTCACTCCTATCTATTCCCTTGCATTGGAGTTCAACCTCATTAGTTAACGGTCCACCCACCTCTAGCTTATATGTATCTCTAAGTCCCCTATATTCTCTATTATAAACCTCTGATTATACCTTTATGCTGGTCATAAAAGTGGAATCATACAGTATCTGTCCTTTTGTGTCTGGCTAATTTCACTCAGCATTATGTCCTCATGGCTCATCCGTCTTGTCATGTGCTTCACGATGTCATTTTCTCTTACTGCCGCATAATATTCCATCATATGCATATACCACATTTTGTTGATCCACTCGTCTTGTTGATGGGCATTTGGTTTGTTTCCATCTTTTGGTCATTGTGAATAATGCTGCCATGAACATCGGTGTGCAAATGTCTGTTTGTGTCATTGCATTCAGCTCTTCTGGGTATATACTAAGTAGTGCTATTGCTGGGTCATAGGGCAACTCAATATTCAGTTTCCTAAGGAATTGCCAGTCTTCCGTAGTGGCTGCATGGTTATATATTCCCACCAGCAGTGCATTAGTGTCACGGTTTCCCCACATCCTCTCCAACATTTATAGTTTCCTGTTTGTTTAAAGCAGCCATTCTTAGAGGTGTGAGGTGGTATATCATTGTAGTCTTGATCTGTATTTCCCTTATACCCAGTGAAAATGAGCATCTCTTCATGTGCTTTTGAGCCACCTGTATTTGCTCTTCAGAAAAATGCCTATTTATATCTTTAACCCATTTTATAATTGTATTGTTTGTTCTTTTGTTGTTGAGTTGTATGGTTTCTTTGTATATATAAGAAGTCAAGCCTTTGTCTGAGAGGTGATTTCCAAATATTTTCTCCTGTTGACTTGGCTGCCTCTTCACCTTTTTGATGAAGTCTTTTGAGGTGCTGAAGCATTTGATTTTGAGGAGTTCAAATTTATCTATTTTTTCACTTCTTGCTCGTGCTTTGGGTATAAAAAGTTTAGGAAGCTACCTTCTATTACTAGGTCTTGAAGATGCTTCCCTACATTTTTTTTCTAGAAGGTTTATGTTGCTAGTTCTTATATTTAGGTGTTGGGTCCACGCTGAGTTAATTTTTGTGTAGGGTATAAGATAGGGGTCCTCTTTCATTCTCTTTGCTTTTGATATCCAGTTCTTCCATGACCAATTATTGAAAAGACTATTGTGTCCCAGTTTAGTGGATTTGGGGGCCTTGTCAGGAATCAGTTGACCATAGATTTGGTGGTCTATTTCTGCAGTCTCGATTCGACTCCGTTGGTCAGTGCTTCTGTCTTTGTGCCAGTACCATGCTGTTTTGACCACTGTGGCTTTATAAAAGGTTTTAAAGTCAGGGAGTGTTAATCCTCCCCCTTTGTTCTTCTTTTTTAGGATGCTTTTAGCTTTTCAGGGTCTCTTTCCCTTCCAGATGAATTTGGTAGTTAGTTTTTCCAAATCTTCAAAGTAGGTTGTTGGAATTTTGATTGCTACTGTGTTGACTCTGTAGATCAATTTGGGGAGAGTTGGCATCTTAGTTATATTCAGCCTTCCTATCCACGAGCAGGGAATGTGTTTCCATGTATTTAGATTTCCGTTATCAATGTTACGTACTTTTCCATGTCCAAGTCTTTTATGTCCCTAGTTAAGTTCATTCCTAAGTACTTGATTCTTTTAGTTGCTACTTTGAATGGAATTTTTCCTTAACTGACTCCTCAGCTAGGTCATTGGTTGTGTATAGAAATGTTACTGATTTTTGCACATTGATTTTATATCCAACCTCCTTGCTGAATTTGTTTACTAGCTCAAGTAACTTTCCTGTAGATTTCTGAGGATCTTCCAAGTATTGTATCATATCATCTGGAAATCGTGAGAGTTTTATTTTTTCCTTTCCAATTTGGATGACTTTTATTTTTTTGTCCTTCCTGATTGCTCTAGCTAGAAACTTCTAGCACAATGTTGAGTAATAGTGGTCACATTGTCTTGTACCTGATCTTAGGGGGAAGTCTTTCAGTCTCTCTCCATTGAGTACAATGCTGGCTATCGGTTTTTCACTTATTCCCTTTATCCTATTGAGGACGTTACCTTTGATTCCTATGTTTTGGAGTGTTATTACCAGAAAAGGAAGCTGATTTTGATTTGTTAATGTGCTGTATTACATTAATTGATTTTCTTGTGTTGAACCATGCTTGCATTCCTGGTATAAATCCCACTTGGTCATGGTGTATAATTCTTTTTTAACATGCTGTTGGATTTGATTTGCTAATATTTTATTGAGAATTTTTCCATCTATGTTCATTAGGGAGATTGGCCTGTAGTTTTCCTTTCTTATAGCATTTTTACCCAGTTCTGGTATTACAATGATATTAGCTTTATAAAATGAGTTAGGTAGAGTTCCTTTTTCCTCAGTTTTTTGGAAATGTTTGAGCAGAATTTGGTGTTAGTTCTTTCTGAAATGTTTGATGAAATTCCCCTGTAAAGCCATCTGGCCCTGGGCTTTTCTTTGTAGGAAGATTTTTTATTTCTATTGTTCTTATGTTTTCCCACTCATTCATCTCTCCTTTAATCTTTGTTATTTCTCTTCTGTTTGCTTTGGGGTTAGTTTGCTTGTACTCTTAAGTTTCCCCAGGTGTGCTGTGAAGTCCTTGATTTTTGTGTTTTCTTGTTTTTTAATATAGGCATTAAAGGCAATAAATTTCCCTCTCAGCATAGCATTTGCTCCATCCCATAAGTTCTGATAAGTTGTATTCTCATTTTCATTCCTCACCAGATAGCTGCTGATTTCTATATCAATTTCTTCTTTGACCCACTGGTTGTTTAAGAGTGTGTTATTTAATCTCCATATATTTGTGAATGTTCTTATTCTTTGGTGGTTATTGAGATCCAGCTTCATCTTATTGTGATCAGAGTGCTTTGAATAATTTCAATATTTTTAAATTTATAAATAGGACATGTTTTGTGCCCCAGCATATGATCTATCCTGGAGAATTTTCCATGAGCACTAGAGAAGAATTTATAACCTTGTTCTTTGGTGTGCAATGACCTATATATGTCTGTCAGGTCTAATTCATTTATTCAGTAATTTAACTTCTCTATTTCCTTTTTGATCTTCTGTCTATTTGTTCTATCTATAGAGGGGAATGGTGTATTGAAGTCTCCTACTACTATTGTTGAAACATCTGTTGCTCCCGTGCAATGACCTATATATATGTCTGGTAGGTCTAATTCATTTATCTAGTTATTTAGCTTCTCCATTTCCTTCTTGAACTTCTGTCTGGTTGTTCAGTCTATAGAGGAGAATGGTGTAGTGAAGTCTCCTACTATTATTGTTGAGTCATCTATCGCTCCCTTCAGTTTTGCCAATGTCTGTCTCATATACTTTGGAGCTCTTTAATTGGGAGCATAAACATTTATGATCATTATATCTTCTTGGTGAATTGACCCTTTAATTAGCATATAGTGTCCTTCTTTGTCTCTTATGATGTCTTTACATTTAAAGTCTATTTTGTCCGATGTTAGTATAGCTACTGCATCTTATTCTTGGTTACAACTTGCATGGGAAATCTTTTTCCATCCTTTCACGTTCCATATATTTGTATCCTTGCATCTAAGATGAGTGTCTTGGTAGTAGCATATAGCTGGATTATGTTTCTTAATCCATTCTGCCTATCTGTATCTTTTAATTGTTAAGTTTAGTCCGTTAACTTTTACAGTTATTACTGAAAAAGTGTTTCTTGATTCCACCATCTTAACTTTTTAATTTTATTTGCCAGATCTATGTATTCTCTCCCTCTTTCTCTTTGTGTTATTTAAATTACCCTTAGTGGCACTCTTCAATTCCATGCCCTTCTCCAGATCTCCCTCTCCTCTCTTTTTTTCAGCTGCCAGAACTCCTTTTACTATTTCTTGTAGAGCCAGTCTCTTATTGACAGATTCTTTCAGGACCTCTTTGTCTGTGAAAACTTTACTCAGACCCTCAATTTTGAAGGACCATTTGGCTGGGGCAGAATTCTTGCCTGGAATTCTTTCTCTTTCAGGATCTTGAATATATCATACCACTGCCGTCTCGCCTCCAGGGTGCTAGTTGAGTAGTCTAAACTCGGTCTAATTTGGTTTACTTTTTATGTAGTAGATTGTGTTTCTCTTCCCACTTTCAAGATTTTCTGTTTCTCTTCAACATTTGACAGACTGATTGGTGTGTGCCTTGGGTAAGGCCTATTTGGATTTATTCTCTTTTGAGTGTGTTCGGCTTATTTGATTTATACATGTATGTCCTTTATGAGGGTTGGGAAGTTTTCCCCCATTATATCCTCACCTACTCCTCCTAACCCTTTACTCCACTCTTCTCCTTCTGGGACACCAGTGATTTTTATATTTGTGTGCTTTGTTTTGTTTATCATTTTCCTGAGTTCCCATTCATTTTTTTCCATCTTTTGTTGCCATTTGCTGATTTGAATCTTTGAAGTCCCTTATCCTGTCTTCAATATCAGTTATTCTTTGTTCTCTCTCATCAGATCTGGTGTTATGTGCCTGTAGTATGTTTTCTACTTGGTCAACAGTCTTTAATCTCCATAATTTCCACGATTTTTCTATTTATTCTTTTAGATTCCTCTTTATGGTCTTCCACTGTCTTCTTGATCTCCTTTATGTCATCTCTTATCCCACTTATTTTATTAAGTAGAATTGTTTGAACATCTTTGATTATTTGTTCCAACATCTGTGTCTCCTCTGGTGTTTTAATTTGGTCATTAGGCAAGGCTATATCTGTCTGCATTGTTATATGCTTAGTGATCTTCTGGTGTCTTCATCTGATGTAAATATCTCAGTTGATTTACTTTGGGAATTGATTTCTTTCAGTAGTCTAAGGCTTTGTGTTTGTGGGATAGTTGTAAAGCAGGGATCAGGGCATCGGGTGGAGCACTCAGTATAGTGATTTGTTTCAGGGCAGGTATGGGTGTAGTTTGGGTATGTTACACCTGTGCTTGTGAATGTGGGCACCCAATGGCCAGGGAGTATATAGCTAGCTATGCAGGTACACTGGTCTGGTGTGCTCTGGTATAAGATGTGGGGCCCTTTGTGCAAATGTGTAGAGCTGTGACAGCAGGTCGGCATTTCTCCCTCATGGATTGGGATCAGATGTGACCCAGCTGTACAGGTCGGCACTTTCTTAGAGCTGGAAAGTGCGGTGAGGGCTGTGCACATGCAGGGTTCTAGGACTGCTGTAAAGTGCCATTCCTAAATCTGAATGATATGATGGGGGCACGTGAGCATGCATCTGCCTGCGATTGCCGGAAACGGATGCGCTGCACTCAGGGAGGGTGGGGTGAGGCTGTGGAACACTATGAGTAGTGGGTGGAGGGAGTCTATGTATGGAGGTTAGTGCCCACAATGTTTATGCACTGGCAATAGCCTGCAGGGGGCAGGGAGGGGAGGTAGTGTTTGGGAGCGTTTCAGTAGAGGTGGATTGAGCTGCACTTGGGGTGCGGATGTGGGACAGGTGTGTGTCCTTGGGCTGGAAGTATGGGGGTGCCAGTGGGAGTGGGTGACAGGGTTCAGATGCGTGGGTTGTGTGGTGAGTTGCCAGTCATGGGACTGCTGTCGTGAGTGCAGCATGCCCAAGGAATGTGGCCTGGCTTACTTCCTAGTCCTATGTTTCCATCCATGCACTCCCGTGAGTTCCACGCCTCTGTGCCTACATGCCAGGCTCCAGCTAGCTGCCTCTGAGTTCCTCAGGCTCTGCAACCAGTGCTGCCTCATGTAGTGCAGAACTCTCTCCGAGGTCAGCTGCACTCCCAAATTGCTGCCTCAGTTTCCCTCTTGTCCCTTCTCTAACTTTTTCATAGAGCAGGGCTTATTTTGAGCTACTCTAGTCGGCCATCATCCCAGAAGTCCAAAGCTAGTTTACTTGATTAGTAATCTTGTATAAAAATAGGAAAAACATAACTAAGTAGAATAAAGTTGTATGATTCTTTTATATTTACATTCATAATTCCAAAGACATAGCTATTTTTACTTAACTAATATTAGTCCTGTTAACCAAAGGTTTATCTGAATTATTGAAACTTAATTTTCTTCAAAACACTTGTATTTGGTTCAATGAATACACTTATTTTCATTGGAAATATTAGAAGTTTGCTTTCCTTCATTTCTGGAACTTCATTAGGATTAATTTTTATATGTGTTATTGTTTTGCTTTGCTAAAGTTTCCAGAATCCAACACACCAAAGATAGATCAGCCTTTAATAAGGGGATTTATTTGGTTAAGAATTTATAGTTCTTCTGAGGAAACACAGCAAGCTTTCATTTGAGGTTCTCTGTTACATGGGAAGGCTCATGGTGACATCTTCTGACCTTCCTTCCTGGCTTCTGGGTTCTAGTGGCTTTCCTGGGGTGATTCCTTACTCCATCTCCAAACATCTGGGGGTACAAGTGCTGAGAGATGTGGTATGCTGACCTGCTAAGCTCTCTTCTGATCTCCCTTTTTAAGATTCCAGCTAATTAAATTAAACTTAACTCATTGTAAAAGGTGCTACCCTTAGCCAGCTGCAAATGAAATCAGCCATCCACGAATTTCAGATACTGATAACTTAAGTCTACAGCACCAGAACAGTGGGGTATCACCACTTGGGCAAATTGACACCTGAACCTTAGTAATACTGTTATTTATCATTAAGTCAGTTTGAATAGAGCTCTTTTAAAGAGCTTTATTAATGAATTTGGTAATACCATTCAGCGGGAGGAAACCTTACACAACAAACCTACTTACTGACAGATGCAGAAAGCGTATGATGTTCAATTTAAAAAGGTTATGTTCTAGAACATAAAAATACACAAATGCTATTTTAGTTTGCTAATCCTGCCAGAGGGCAAAATACTGGAACTGGAATAGCTTTTACAAAGGGCATGTGCTGGTTTCAAAATATTATGTACCCCTTGAAAAGACGTGTTTTAACCCTGATCCAGTATTGTGGTAACCGCCATTTTTTTTAATCCCTATTCAGCAGTGTAGGTTGGAAACTTAATTAGATCATCTCCATGGAGATGTGATGCACCCAGTTGTAGATTTGACATTTGATTAGGTGGAGATGTGACTCCATCCTTTTTATGTGGGTCTTGATTAGTTTATTGAAGGAATCCTTTAAAGGAGGAAACATTTTGGAGAGAGAGCTGAGAGAAATGATGGAAGCCTCAGAGCCTGCAGAGAGAACAGATATAGTTGCTTGGAGAAGAGTTCCTTCAGAGAACAGAAACACAGATGCTTGGAGTTGCTGGGGCCCTGACAGATGTATCCTTGAGATGTTACAGAAAGCAGAACCTGGAGAGAGAGCCGAGGGAAGCCAAGAGATGAAAGCCAGCTTTAGGGAAGGAAAGTGAGGAACCCCCACAAGGACAGAAAGTGAAAGCAATAAATCCCAGGAGCAAGGGACAGGCAAGTTCCAGCCGTGTGACTTTCCAGCTGATGGAGGTGTTCTGGACCAGTCAGCCTTTCTCAAGTGAGGTTAACCTCATATTGGTGCCTTAATTTGGACACTTCCATTTCCTTAGAACTGTAAACTGGTAACTTACTAAATTCCCCTTTTAAAAGCCATTCCACTTCTCTTGTATCACATCCTTGCAGCTTGCAAAGTAACACAGGGGGTTTATTAAGTTACAAATTTACAATCCTAAGGCCTTAAGGTGTGGAAACTAAACATCCAGAGAAAGATACCTTGAATCTGAAGACAGGCTGAATGGTGTCCAGGTCTGTCATGAGAAGGCACATGGCTAGTGTCTTGAGGTCCTCACTCCTGGTTCATTGCTTTGTGCTTCTGATTCCAGTGTCTTCATCTCAAGGTATCTCTGTGCCCTCACTTTGGATTTCCATGAAAAATCTCTAGGGTCTGGCTTGCTTAGCATTTCATCAGAAGACACATGGTGATGTCTGCTGGGGTTTGCTCTAACTGCACTCTAAAGATTTCCGGTGTCTGTGTCTATGATGGCTCTGAAGCTCTTTCTTTCTCCATGAGACTTTTTAAAGACTTCAGTAAACCAAATAACACCCACCTTGAATGGGGTAAAAATCACATCTCCTCTTATCAGAGGTCCCATGTACAGTTGGGCAGGTCACATCTCCATGTAAATAATCTAATCAAAAACCACACCCACAGTTGGGTGCGTTACATCTCCATGGAAAGAACCTATTGTAGGTGCCACCCTACAATATTGAATCAGGATTACAGGAACATGGCTTTTCTCAGGTACATTAGAGTTTCAGACTAGCGCATTCCATCCTCTGGACCCCAAAATGACATATTCTTTCCATATGCAAAATACATTCATTCCGTCACTATATCACAAAGGCCTTAAGCCATTTCAGTAACTATACAAGTACCATAACAAGTGAAAAACCATACAAAATCTCATCAAACTCAGTTGCAGGCATGGTCTTTGCTAAGGAAAAATTCTCTGGCTATTGACTTGTGAAACTCAGAACAAGTTATCTGCTTCCAGTTTACAAGGGAAAGACAGTCATAGGATGCATGTTCCCACTGCCATAGGGAGAAATTGAAATGAAAATTGATCAGATGTCCCAAACAGGTTTTAAATTCTGATGACCTGAAGGGCATACTCCATTAGATTTCAGAGTCAGAATCACTTACCCTTGGGGCTTGAGAGAGTGGCAGTTCCATTTTCTCTAAGGGCTTATGCAACAGCCTTGTTCTCTCCCAGTGCTGGTGTGAGAGTTGCAACACTGGGGATCATTGGGAATACCACCTTTCTCTCAGCTCCATCATCTCCAAGCATCAGAGAATCACCTGGACTCCCTTCCTTCTCCAGGGCTCTACTCAATGCCTCCAGAACAATGGTGCAGCAGCCAGGCTCCAGTGAACCACCAGTTTATGCACTCCACCCTCTCTGTGGCCTGGGGCACCAAAGCTCTTTCTGAGCAATGAAGCAGAATGCCTGCCCTCTGCTTCTGGGGCAAATTCACCCTTTCTATTTGGATGGGTGGGTCCACTCTCCTGGCCCAGTATTTTTTTGGCTTCAGATGTTCACTTCCATGCTTCTGCCCTCAAAGGGATTTTTATTTAATTTCTAATCCTTTTAATTCAGACTGGCAGTGATCTGAATTAAATAGGTAAAGATCCATTTATACATATTTTCAAAAAAATTCATTTTCCATGTGGTATATAGAAACCAAAGCCATGAAACAAAAGAATGTTCCACGAATCCTTTTTGGACAGCTCCATTTCCCATCGTGGTTTTTCTAGACATAGCTGACTGGTTCCATGTTTGTTTAAATCCTCAGTTGGTGCATCAGCTTTCTGTTCTCTCTTTCTGGAAGCACAGAATTCTCCAGATCATCAATTTCTGGTTTTGTTTTACCCAAGAGTTCAGTTTTCAACTTAATTTCTTCCTGGTGCATTTTACAATAAGCTTCAGGGAGCAGCCAGGCTGCATTTTCCACATTTCACTTGGAAATCTCTTCAGCTATGTAACCCAGCCAAAGGCTTTCAAATTCTACCTTCCATCCAACACCAGGACACTTTAAACAAGGGTTGCCTTCCTTATAGTATACAATGACACACTCTTCATTTCTGTGTAAAGCCTCCTCAGAGGTATCTTAAGAATCCACATATCTACCAACAGTCTCTTCAAAGCAGTTCAGGCCTTTCCAATTCACCTCCTCACAATTATTTCAGAACCGTCCCCTTATCCATGTAAAAAGCCATTCCAGCACGTTTGGTATTTGCAAGCCACAGCACCCCGTTTCTCTGGTACCAAAATTGGTTTTCATTTGCCATTGCTTCTGGTATATAAATTGTCTGAAATGGAATGACTTTATTAAGTTACTGGTTTAGAATTCTACGACCTTAAATGTATCCAAACTAAGGACATCTAGAGAAGGATACCTCATTTCCAAAGCAAAGGTCAGATGGTGTCTGGGTCTTCTCTTTCAGCTGGGAAAGCACAAATCCCATGAGCTTTAATTTCTCATTTGCCTTTTGCAAATAATCTTTTAATGAAAGAAGATTGGTTGTTCTAAGGTTTTCGCTTCTGGGAGCAGGAGCATTTACAGGAGACTGAAATTTAATTAAGCTTCAATTTGCTGACATGGGCTCAGAATGCAGGACTTCATCTCAAGCATACTTTATTTATCATTTGTTATGCTTGTGTCTCGTACTTGTTTTGAAAGTAAAAGTCTTTATTGTTTTCTCAAAGAAAGAAATTAGAATCAATTTTCCAATTATTCAACAAATGCATATGTGAAAATATCACAGCCCAAACAGAAAATCTAGCTTTAAAGAGCTCCTGAACCTGGCAATCAAATGGTTCATAACATAAGATGTAGAGAACCTCAAAAAATGTGAAAGGGATAACCATTTGAATAGGCGAATCTAAAGAGAGATAGAAAGTCAATTATAGCTGCAGGGGGTGAGGATCAATAGGTTGCCTTTTCACTTTCTTGAGATTGTCCTTTGATTAAAAAAAGATTTTAATGTTTTTGAGTTTAATTTTCAATGTTTTTTGGTTCTAGTGCTTTTAATGTCATATCTAGTGAGTAACAGCCAAATCCAAAGTCATGAAGATTTATCTGTACATTTTCTTTTAAGAGTGTCATAGTTTTTAAATTACATTTTACTCTCTAAATGACTTAATTTTCTGTAAGTACTGTAAGATGGATATTACACTTCATGTTTTGTATGTGAATATCCATTTGTCTCACCATCGTTTAGTGAAGTCACTGTTCTTTCCAGAATGCAGGATTTTAGTATCATATTTAAAATTGACCATAGATGTATGGGTTTCTTTCTGGGCTATCAATTCTATTCCCTTGGTCTGTATATTTACCTTTATGCCAGTATCACTATATATTTTTTTTATTTAAAACTTTTTATTAAATAAGTTGTGGATTTATGGAACAATCTTGCAGAAAGCACAGGATTGCCATATACCACCCTATCACCAACAGTTGCATTGTTACAGTTGATAGCACTTTTTTATAATTCTGTTTTGTGATAGTAGTTGCACTTGTTACAATTGCTGATAGTGTATTAAAGAAATATTATAATTATTGTCCATAGTTTACATAGAGCTGTTTTTCCCCATATTCCTGATCTATTATCATTACTATTTTTCATGCCTTTCTTTATTTCATTACTCATCTACCCATACATTAGATAGAGGGAGTGTCAGTCACAAGGGTTTTATAATCACATGGTCACACAAGCAAAGCTATGTAGTTATACAATCATTATCAAAGATCAGGGCTACTGGATTACAGTTCACATCTTTCCTTCAGGCTATTCCAATGCACTAGAAAATAAAAGAAAAATGTATAAATGCTATATCCGTTTGATAGTATTGTGTACCCCAGGAAATCCATGTTTTTAATCTTGACTGAATCTGTGGAAACAACCATTTCGTCTATCTGGATTCAATGCTGTAGGTTGGAAACTTTTGTTTAGATTATCTCCACAGAGATGTGGCATGCCCAGTTGCGGGTGTGACCTTTTGATTAGCTGGTGATGTGACCCCCACCCACTTCAGGTGTGTCTTGATTAGTTTACTGGAATCCTTGAAAAGAGGAACCATTTTGGACAAAGTCAGAAATGACTGACATTTCTGATAGAAATTACAGAACAGAGCTGACACATATGCTGACACTTGGAGAACAGAGACATAGATGTTTGGAGGTGCTTGAGGCCCAGCAGACATCACCATGAGATTTTAAGCAAGCCAGAACCTGGTGAGAGCCAAGGGAAGCCAAGAGATGAAAGACGCACCTGGAGAAGCAAAGTAAGGAATCCCACAGGAACAGAGGCTGAAAGCAATGGAGCCCAGGAGCAAGGGACTGGCAGGTGCCAGTCATGTGACTGCCCAGCTGATAGAGATAGTCGTGAAACGTTGGCCTTCCTTGAATTAAGGTATCTTCCCTGGATGCCTTAGTTTGGACATTTTTACAGGCTTGTAACTGTAAACTTGTAACTGACTAAATACCCCTTTATAAAAGCTGTTCCAGTTCTGGTATATTGCATTCTGGCACTTGCAAACTAACACAAATGCAGTTATAGTCATAATCATTTGTTAGATCCTAATTTCTCTGTTACACCTCCTCTCTCTTATTTGATCAATCTCTTAATCTTCAGGGATATTTTTACAATAACCATTTTAACATTTTCATACTGGAAAAGGGAGTTGACCTTGTTGGGCAGAGCAGTGAAACTGGTTGATGTTCTTGGAAAGACTGCTACCTCTCAGTTTCAGGGCTTATCTGGTCTAGAACAATCTGATGGCTTTGGTTTCTGAAAAAAATAAATTTAAGTAAAACGTTTATAAATTTTTACATAGAGCCCAGATTATTCTTTAGAAATTTCAAGATACTGTTGGGGCTTGGTATACTGTGGTGGTTCCACAGGAGGCCAAGTATAAGGTTGCCATATGATCTTGCAACCCCATCATTAGATATATACTTGGAAGAACTGAAAGCAGGAATGTGAATAGAGATTTGCACACTGGTATTAATGACAACATTATTTGTGATTGCCAGTGGATGGAGGTGGCCTCAGGGTACATTGAGTGATGGATGGAAGGTACTGTGGTGTATGCATATGAAGAATGTTGAATGACTGCAAAAGTAAATGAAGTTGTGAGGCATGCAACTAGGGGAATGAATATTGAGGTCATTAAAATGAATGAAATAAGCTAGAAATGAAAGGACAAATATTGTATGGTCTCAAAAATCTAACTACAATGAGCAAACTGACAATACATTTTGATTAAAATAGATTTGCAATATGCTTGAAAAAATAGAGAATTGGGTATCACCCAATTCTTGTTCTTTTATGATATCATTTTAACTATTCCAGGTGTCATAATTCTGTATGATTTTTTGTAATTGTATTTTTTCTTTGTTTTTTTATTGTAATTCTACTATTTTTAATCGTCGTTAAATTTGTTACAATTGATGAAAGATTATTAAAGTAGTGCTATAGTTATTGTCCATCATTTATGTAGGTGTATTTTCTCCCGTATTCCCAACCTATTATTATCATATTTTTCCTGCATATCTTTATTTTATTACTAATTTACCCATACACTGGATAAAGGGAGTAGATAGCCATTCTTAAGCAGCTTTGTCAGTATGGTACCAGTTTATTTTCCATGTATTCAAACTCATGGGAACTAGAAGTAAATAATTTGATATTTCCTTTCCCATTTTTTCAAAAAATTTTTGACAGGGCATGTATTAAGAGAAAGTATCTTTAGCCTAATCAATAATTGATGTGATAGTGACATAACCCTTCAGTCTGTTAAAAGTCAAGATAGAATAGCTCACATAGATTTGCCTTATCTCATAAAGGCCGTTTTTTCAAAATTTTTAACATTTTTGTTTTATAGTATAACATATATACAAAGCAAAGACATAAAAAGCAATAGTTTTCAAAGCTCTCTTCAGCAGGTAGTTACAGGACAGATCCCAGAGTTTGTCACAGACTACTATACAATCCTCTCACATTTTTCCTTCTAGCTGCTCCAGAATATAGGAGGCTAGAGGACTTAGTTTTTTATTATCACAGTCAACTTTTTCCTTCCTTTTTTGTGAAAAATAACATATCTACAAAACTATAAATTTCAAAGCACAGCACCACAGTTAGTTGTAGAACATATTTCAGAGTTTGACATGGGTTATGGTTTCACAATTTTAGGTTTTTACTTCTAGCTATTCTAGAATACTGGAGACTAAAAGAGATATCAATTTAATGATTCAGCATTCATATTCATTTGTTAAATCCTATCTACTGTGTATAACTCCACCATCACCTTTGATCTTTCCATACCTCTCTTTAGGGGTATTTAGGCTATGGCCATTCTAAATTTTTCATATTGGAAGAGTTTGTCACTAATATGGGGTAGGGAGATGGAACTATCTGATGTTCTGGAGAGGACGGGCTAGGTTTCAGGACTTACCTGGACCAGGAACCCATCTGGAGATTATAGGTTTCTGGAAAGTTACTCTAGTGCCTGGAACCCTTGTGGAATCTTATATATTGCCCTAGGTGTTCTTTAGGATTGTCTGGAATGGTCCTGGTTGGAGGTTGGCAGGTTATAATAGGTAGCAAGGACTAACAGAAGCTTGCATGAGAACAACCTATAAGAACAAGCCTCTTGACTGTATTTGAACTCTCTCTGCCAGTGATGCTTTATTAGTTACACTTCTTTTGCCCCCTTTGTTCCGGATGGAATTGTTGATCCCAGGGTGCCAGGTCTGAATTCATCCCTGGGAGTCATCTCCCATGTTGCCAGGGAGAATTTCACCCCTGGATGCCATGTTCCACATAGAGGGGAGGGCAATGATTTCACTTGCAGAGTTGGGCTTAGAAAGAGTGAGGCCACATCTGAGTGACAAAAGAGGTCCCCCAGAAGTAACTCTTAGGCATGCCTATAGGTAGGCTAAACTTCTCTGCTATCTACATAAGCTTCACAAGGGTAAGCCTCATGATTGAGGGCATGACTTATTGCTTTGGGTGTCCCTAAAGTTTGACACAGTATCAGGGGATTCCCTGATGGTTAGGTTTAATAGTTCCATATTCTTTCTCTCCTCGCTCAGGGGACTTTGTCAATACTTTTTGATTATCTGCTTAACACACTCTAGGATGTAGCCAGGATTTTCAATAATCTATACAAGATTAAAGGACGTCTTTCTAATTCTGTGCTCTCTGTGTTTCATTTGTTCGAATGAACTATACAGATAGGTTGAATTAGATTATGCACTACAGAAAATTTCAGTTCCAGACCAAATAAACCTTTCTTCCATTGTCCTCAAAGACATGTTGGTTCTAAAACAGACAGTATCTTCCTTACCCCTGTGTTCTAACTTACTTTAACCCCAACCTGTTCTGCTTCATTCTTATCTCCAAATATCAGTTTATATCTATAAAGCAGCCTCTCAAAATCCAGAAATAACAATCACCACTCTGAACTTAATGTGTCTGCTCTAAAAGCTTATAATCTAGACCTCTGTTTTCTTCTCAGAATTTTCTAAAGGTGACCCTACCGTTCTTGTTCTTTTGTTTCTAGCTTATTTTATCTCACCACATGGTCCCACATGTTCATTCACATCGTTGCATGCCTCAAAACTTTGTTCTTTTTGTAGCAGCACAACCTTCATTCATAAGTATACACTATTGTTTGCCAATCTACTTCTCCATCAGTGCAATCTTCAGCCACCTGCATTCATTGGGCATCAGATGTAGGGCGTAAAGTCCACAGTCTATAGGGTGTAAAGTCCACAGTCTATCAACATTCTCAATTTTAGATAATTTCATTGTTCCCAAGAGAAAGAAAAGCAATAACCACATCCTTGCAAAGTTGGAAATCTAAACCTCCTCTTCATTCCTGTCCCTCCCCCCAGTTTTAGTTCTGCTGTTGTTGTGGTAGTGCTGATGGTTTCCTTTTGAACGTAGCTCATAGCATGCAATAGCAGTTTTCCACCTGTACCCTGGACTTAAACACTATTTGTACATGAGTCATATCTTTGAAGTAATTCTTGCAAGAACTAATTTATATTTCTAGTGTAAATCAGTGGGACATTTAGGTCTATACAGTTCCTTTCAATCTTGTTCATCTTCAATATGGTAATATTACTTACAGACCCACTAGAGAACCACCTTTACTCCCATCTATTCGCTTACATTGGAGTTCAATCTTGTTAGCTATCGATTCACCCATCTCTAGTGTCTATGTCTCTCTAAGTCCCCTATATTCTGTACTTTAAGCCTCTGACTATACCTTTATGATGCTCATAAAATGGAATCATACAGTATCTATCCTTTTGTATCTGGCTAATTTCACTCAGTATTATGTCTTCAAGGCTTGTCCATAGTGTCATGTGCTTCAGAATGCCATTTTGTCTTACTGCTGCATAACATTCCATTGTATGTATATACCACATTTTGTTGATCCTCTCATCTGTTGATGGGCATTTGGTTCATTTCCATGTTTTGACGATTGTGAATAATGCTGCTATGAACATTGGTGTGCAAATGTCTGTTTGTGTCATTGCTTTCAGCTCTTCTGGGTATATACCAAGTAGTGCTATTTCTGCATCAAAGGGCAATTCAGTATTTAGTTTCCTAAGGAACCACCAGTCTTCCATGGTGGCTGCACCATTATAAATTCCCACCAGCAGTACATAAGTGTCCCAGTTTCTCCACATCCTCTCCAACATATATAGTTTCCTGTTTGTTTAAAAACAGCCATTCTTATAGGTATGAGGTGGTATCTCCTTGTACTCTTGAACTTCATTTCCCTTATAGCCATTGAAAATGAGCATCTCTTCATGTGCTTTTGAGCCATCTGTATCTGCTCTTCAGAAGAATGCCTATTCATATCTTTAGCCCATTTTAGAATTGGGTTATTTGTTCTTTTGCTGTTGAGTTGTATGATTTCTTTGTATATACAGGAAATCAAAGCCTTTGTCTGAGGTGATTTCCAAATAGTTTCTCCCATTGAGTTGGCTGCCTCTTCACCATTTTTTTTCTTAAACATTTTTTGATTGTGAAATATAATAGAATTACAAAACAGTTAATTCCAAGTACATTTTAACAAATAGTTATAGAACAGATTCTAAAATTTAGTATGGGTTACAGTGTCACAAGTTTTCATTTTTTCTTCCATCTGCTCACAGACCCAAGCTCAGTGTTTTTTATTATTTTAATAAATCCCAGAAAAATAAGTTCCTGTAATTGCACCTTCATATATGCACAAAACAGATGGCTTAATTGAACTTAGTAGGGAGGCACCAAACCCGCTGAATCATGCATGAATGATCAGAGACTGCATGCCAGGCAGCTACATGCAGATGCTGACTGGCTGCTAGTACTCACTCTCCCTTATCTGGCCTGACAATAGAGGCATGGCTCACATAGGAACTAATTATATACATTCTGATGTGAACACCTTTCTTGTACTGCTGCACTGGCAGAAATATCTAGAGCCTTCTTATTAATATATTTTTGTAGTTTTCCAAACCATGTTACTGGGGGGAAAATTCCAGTCTAGCCAATTTATCCTATGTTATAATGTATGGAAATTAAATTAAAGCAACAATTTGTGATGATCTATTTTATATATTTGCATCTAAGATGAGTCTCTTGTAAGCAGCATATAGCTGGATTATGTTTCTTAATCCATTCTGCCAGTCTATATCTTTTAATTCTTAAGTTTAGTCCGATAACATTTACTACTGAAATGGTGGTTCTTGATTCCGCCATCTTAACTTTTTTATTTGTCACATCTATATATTCTTTTCCCTCTTTCTCTTTGTATTATTTAAATTACCCTTAGTCCTCCAGATCTCCCTCTCCTCACTTTTTTTTTTCCAGCTGGCAGAACTCCTTTTAGTATTTCTTGTAGGGCCTGTCTCTTGTGGACACATTCTCTCAGGCCTTCTTTATCTGTGAAAACTTTAATCTCTCCCTCAGTTTTGAAGGACAGTTTGGCTGGGGACAGAATTCTTGGCTGGAAGTCTTTCTCTTTCAGGATCTTGAATATATCATACCACTGCCTTTTCGCCTCCATGGTGCTAGTTTAGTAGTCTGAACTCAGTCTTATTTGGTTTTCTTTTTATGTAGTAGAGTGTTTTTCTCTTGTTACTTTCAGGATTTTCTGCTTCTCTTCAGCATTTGACATACTGATTATGTGTCTTGGGGGAGGCCTATTTGGATTTATTCTGTTTGGAGTTTGTTGTTCTTCTTTGACTTGAATATTTAGGTCCTTTTGGAGGGTTGGGAAGTTGTCCCCCATTATATCCTCAACTGCTCTTCCTAGCCCTTTACTCCTCTCTTCTTCTGGGGCATGTATGATTCTTATATTTGCGCACTTTGTTTTGTCCATCATTTCCGAGATCCAAGTAAAAATTTTCCATCTTTTATTGCCATTTGCTGTTTTGAGTCTTTGAAGTCAGTTATCCTGTCCTCTGTATCCCTTATTCTTTCTTCTGTCTCTTCAAATCTGGTTTTTCTTTTTTTTTGTCGACAGTCTTTAATCTCTGTGATGTCTGCTATTTTTCTATTTATTCTTTCAGATTCCTCTTTATACTCTTCTACTGTCTTCTTGATCTTCTTTGTGTCATTTGCTGTCCCACTTATTTTATTAAATAGAATTATATGAACATCTTTGATTAGTTGTTCCAACATCTGTGTCTTCTCTGGTGTTTTAATTTGGTCATTAGGGCTCAAAATATTTTCTGATTTTCCTTGTAATTTACTTTTTGACTCACTGGTTGCTTAGAAAGGTATTGTTTCTTTTCTGCATATATGTGAATTTCCCTACTTTCCTTCTGTTATTGGTTTTTACTTTCATTGCATTAGCACTGGAGAAGATATTTTTGTCTGACTTTAACCTTTTAAAATTTTTTGTCTTATTTAATGATCAGATTTATAGCCTCCCTGGTAGAATATTCCACGTTTACATGTAAAGAATGTACATTTTGCTACTGTTGTTTGGAGTGTCCTGTGTGTGTGTGTGTGTATATATATATATATGCTAACATGTTTTCAGTCCCATTGCCTTAGGATGTGTGATGTAAATGGGAGATTCCTACCTCTAAATTACATTAGTGACTTTCCCATGCAGTCTCCTATTCTTGGAGTGCTGCAAGGCACTCCAAGAATAATATTCATGTTATAATTAATAATATTATTATTATAATTAATAATATTAATGTTTTAATTAATGATATTAATGTTATCATTAATAATATATAATTAATAATATTAATATTCAAGTCTGTGTTGGTACCTATCAAAACTCACCAATACTTCTGTTTTATTAAAGTATTTGCTACTAATAATACAATTTTCTTATCTGTCTCCTCTTCCAGAGACTGAACTCCAAATGGTCAGGTATCAGGTCCCAGTTGTATGCCTTGTAGGTATGAGACACTTGAAAATATGTTAAGGTGTTATTAGTAAGGTGTGACCAAACTGAATGGGAGTTGGCCTTAATCCAATATGGCTAAAGTCCTTAAAAGCAAAGGAAATTTGACACAGGAGGAGAAGCCATGGAAGCATTTAAAAGCTGGATATTAATGGACCCCAGAAGAAAAAGAAGACCCCATGGATATTGCCATGGATGGAAACTCCAGGGAATCCAAAGATTGCTAGCCAGCCGGAATATAACAATCCCAGGATGAGGAAATTTTCTAACTTCAAAACCATGCACCAATACCATTACATTGTTTACTCCATCTCATTGAATGGTATTTGTTTTAGAAGCTAAGATACTGAAACACCTGGGATACATAGATTATTAATAAATGGTGGTCGAATTTATCCTGAGGCACTACAGATATCAAGAACATTTGGCATCAGGGATCATTATATCCAATCCAAGCCTCCAGGCCCAGTGAACCTTAAAATCCATTTGGTCTCTGGAATCCTGGCTGTTTCTGGTACATGTAAGAGTGACATGTCCTTGTCCCCACTACTAATTACTGTGGGTTCCAGAATGGCATGTTGAATGTTTCTAAGCTAGTGCTATGATAAAGCCTCACAGAAGTACTTGTTCCTGCAGAGAGAGGTCCTACTGGGTTAAAATACCAGGCTCCCATCAGGAAACAGTTCTACCAGGGTACATAATAAGTATTGCAGTGCATCTGTGACTTTGACACCAGGCTATTTGAAGCATTTCGCAAAAATTCCAGGCAATCCTAGTAAGTCTTGAAGATCACTTCCATATCTTTTGCTTAATATTTTAAACATTTGCCATGACCTTTGACTCACCAGTTTTGTCCTTTCTCTCACATTAAGCAGATAGTTTGAAAGTGTTTCACAAATGTTATAGCTAACTTTGGAAATGGATTATTTTGGCCATTAAAATTGAAAGTATTTCTATACTGCCATGTGTTTTATCTCATCTGACCCATAAGAGACAAGGCATTATCTTTAATGCCAGCTGTGCTGGTTTGAATCTGTGGTGGACTCCAGGAAAGCCATGTCCTTTAATCCTCATTTAACATTGCTGGTGGGAGCATTTTGAGTGTTCCCATGGAGATGTGACCCACCCATTATGGGTGGTAACTTTTGATTAGATGATTTCCATGACGGTGTGTCTCCACCCATTGAAGGTGGAGTTGCTAACTGGAATCCTTTAAAAGAGGAAACATTTTGGAGAGAGTCTTTTTTTGTAGAGCCACAAGAAAGCCAGCAGATGCCACCATGTTTGCCATGTGCCCTGCCAGCTGAGAGAGCATTGAACATCATTGGTCTTCTTGAACCAAGGTATTTTTCCCTGGATGCGTTAAATTGGACATTTCTATTGACTTGTTTTAATTGGGACATTTTCTCAGCCTTAGAACTGTAAACTAGCAGCTTATTAAATTCCCCCTTTTAAAAGCCATTCCGTTTCTGGTATATTGCATTCTGGCAGCTAGCAGACTAGAACACCAGCTATGATTTTCATCTATAAATTCATGTCTCATTCCATAATTTCCTACAATATCAGCAATTGCATATTATTATGAATAATTTATAGACTATATCTTAAATTGCTCCATACCATCAATCTTATATGTTGTCTTAGAATGTAAACATGTCCTTGTATCTGCAATCCAGAAATTTAAGTAACAACTTAAAACACATTTGAGGGTCTGTGGGTAGTAATTTTTGATTAGTTGTTTCCATGGAGATGGGCTTCCACCTATACAGTGTAGGGTTGCTTAATGGAGCCTTTGAAAGGGAACCATTTTTGGAAGAGCTTCAGAACCAACAGCCCACACAGCAAGAGACCTTTGAAGGTGCATAAAGAAAATACCCCCAGGAAAGTCATTTGAGAAACCTGGAGAAAAAGCTAGCAGATGTCACCATGTTTCTTTCCAGCTGAGAAAGAAAGCCTTCTTGTGCCAAGGTCTTTCCCACGATGCCTTAGTTTGGACATTAATATAGCCTTGCTTTAATTTGGACATTTTCATAGTATTAGAACTGTAATTTGAAACTTAATAAATTCATTCTTAACAAGCCACTCCTTTTCTGGTATATTGCATTCCAGCATGTTTTACATACTAAAACAGTATTCAAGCAGGGTAAAACAACTTCAAAGTGGAAAGATTTCATGGTGTCTTGCCTAGCCTTTCCCCAAGCTTATCATTGGCTTAGAAATAGCCTCCCAATAGTGACCCCTTGTCCCATTTACAGAAAGAGCAGAGCAGCCGTTGTGTATATACTAAGAACATGTATGTGTGTCAGTCTTCAAGTGACAACCTGCAAAGACTGAGCAGAGACCCACTTCTCAAAGGTCTGTAATCTCAGAACTTGTACTGCATGTAATGGCATCACAGAGGTCTCTAAGAGGAAACTGTGGAATAGCAGTCATGTTATAGCTGGGGCAAAGATTTGCTGGCTGTGGGATATAGATTGCAGTGCCTGGTATATAAGGAATCATTGTTACCTAGGATAAGGGTAAATTCAGATATGTGTGAACAGAAATCCCAGGGCCATGCAGGTAACCTGAGAACAAGGTACATGTGCAGAAGAGACATGAAAAGGCCCTGTGCTTGTGCTTCAGGCTGTTCTGTAAGATTATTTTTGACAAACCAATCTTTGAAGGAGGGTACATGTCAAGATCAATCTGCAAAAACTTAGAAAGATGATGTTTTCTCTTTCTTTTTCTCTGTCATGACACTAACTAGATAAAGGCTTAAGGAATATACAACTTATTTTCTAAATTTCATAGAAAATGTATTTAAACTATCAAACTATCTAGGTTGTAACAAAAGATTACAAAACATACAAAAAATAGAAAGTAATGTTCCAAACAAAGGACACAAAATTAAAGCATTAGAAACCATCAAGAGGAGAGCCGGACCTATTATACACCGAATAAAAATATTTAAATATTCTCAAAGAGCTGAAAGAAAATGTAGATAAAGAAATAAAGGAAACCAAGAAAATGATGGATGAATGTAAAGAAAATGTCAAGATACAGAAATCGTGAAAAGTAACCAAAGAAGAGCTTAAAACCCAATAACAGAAATATAAAGAGAAATATAGAAGAGTTCAACAGCAGAGTTGAGCTGGCAGGAAATTGAATCAGTGAACATGAAGATTGGAAAATTAAATTTATTCAGTCTGCATTTCAGAAAGAAAAAAAGTAATTAAGAGAAGTGAAGACAACATGAGAGACCTGTGGTAAACCAGCCAGCAAGCAAGCACACATTGTGGGAGTCCCAAAAGGAGAAGAAAGGAGAGATGGCCAGAAAGAATATTCAAAGAAATAATGGCTTTCATCTTAATAAGTTTAACAGAAGTTATATGTATATGTACATGCACACATACACTTATGCACACACACACACACAGCCAGCGTGCTCACTAAACTCCTCAAAGGATAAACTCCAACGCACAGCAAGCATATGATAATCAGATGACAAAAAGAATGAAAGAATTCTGAAATCCGCAGGAGAGAGGCAATATGCTGTGTGCAAAGGAGCCTCAGTAAGGCTAACTGCTGTTTTCTCACAGAAACCCCTGGAGCTTCTAAGGCAGTGGGAAGGGATATTTGAAGTGCTGAAAGCAAAATACTGCCTACTCAGAATTCTATATCCTGTAAGGCTGTCTTTTAAAAATGAAGGAGAGATTATAGCAAGACGGTGAAGTAGGGAGTTCCTGGATTCAGTCCTCCCATCAGAACAATTATTAAATAGGCACAAACTGTCTAAAACAAGTATCTTGAGACTCTGGAGGACTTTAGACAACTGTACAGCATCCAGCCAAGAGCAGAAGGAAAAGGCTAGTAAGTTACAGTAAAACCTATTGTCTTTGGTGGTTACCAGTGCCCAGCTCCAACCCTTGTGGCACGCTACTGGGAATACAGTCTCATGCTGCTTCATTTGTGAACAAAAGGCACATGAAATGGGCACAGCTGTTCACTGACCATGGCTTTTGATTAACAATTTTAAGTAGCAGGGAATCTGGCTCTGAAGATAGCCACCATCCCAACCCATCCCAGACAAATATGGCAGGGGAGGAGACTTAAAGATGCAGTGCTTTCTCAGGGTTATTGAGAAAATGCTGAAGGGCTACATTTGCTGGGCAAGTCTAGAAAGCTCACATTTGGTGAAATGTGGAGGAGGGTCGTGTTGCCATTCCTTATGCACTCCCCAGGGCACTTTTGAACCCCTCTTGCTTCCCTCTTTGTGTCCCTGACCCTGTTTTGGCTGGGAAAGACTGACTTGGAAAACATTTCTGTCAAGTCCCCCTCCCTTATCCCAAATTACTCTCCAGGAAAAGTGGCTTGAGATAATGAAAAGATTCTAAGAAACTATATTGGTGGACAACCTGGGGACAAAGGTTTGACTCCTTTAAAAACCTGGGAGAGGGAGCTCTGTCTCCTGGGAAATAGAGGGAGCAAATTCCTGGAAACAGGGACTCCAACTAAAAAGCAAAGCCCAGGAAAAGAGATAAACCCAGAGAAGGTAGGGCAGACACTGCACACTACGTGTGCCTTGGGCGGGCCTTCATATTAGTTATGATGCTAAAGAAAATCTCTTATCGTATCAGCAGCTTGTTACAAAATCAAGAAGAAGACATTTCTGGCAATAAATACCACAGTTAATGTTTTAAAATATTCAGAGTATACAGTGTGCTGCAAGAGTACAAGACAAGAAAAGAAAGAACATTTGTTGGCCCCTCCACAGGAAGAGGATAAAAATCCAGAAAACATCAATAAATAAAACTGGATATGCCAAACAAGTCTTGTAAAACATGATTATAAAAATGTTCAAGGAGATGAAGGGAAATGCACATAATGAACTGAAGGATAATAGGAAAAAAATGAATGAGCAATATGAGAATATTAGTAAAGATATAGAAATTTTAAAGAGAAACCAAACAGAAGTACTGGAGTTGAAGGCCACAATAGCTGAAATGAAGAATTATGAGGAGGGTTTCAGTAGCAGATTGGAAATGGCAGAAGAAAGAATCAGTGAGCTCAAAGAGAAGATAGTTGAAATGTGAGGAGAAGAAATAATGAAGTATAAAAAGTGAAAATAGCTTAAGAACCCTCTGGGACACCATCAAGGGTACCAATATGTACATTATGGGATTCCCAGAAGGAGGGAAAAAAAAGAGGTAGAAGGAACAGTCAAATAAATAATGGCAGAGAACTTCCTAAGCCTACCAAAAGACATGAAAATGCACATCCAAGAAACTAAGTTAACACCAAGCATGATAAACATGAAGAAAAATACATCTAGTCTTATATTGATGACATTATCAAATGCAAAGGACAGGAAAAGAATTCTGAAATCTGCAAGTGAAATGTAGCATGTTATGTACAAGGGCATTCCAGTTAGATGGAGTGCTCATCTGCTATCACAAACTATGGAGGCGAGAAGGCAGTGGGTTGAAATATTTAAAAGTTCTGGCAGAAAACAACTGCCAACCAGTAATTTGATATCTGGTGAGGCTTTCAGACATGATGGAGAAATTAATATATTTCAAAATAAATTAAAGCTGAGAGAGTTCATCCCCAGTAAGCCTGCCCAACAAACAGAGCTTAAGGGGAGTTCTTACTGAAAGGAAATAACACTAAACAGTACTTCAAAACAGCATAAAGACCTCCAGTAAAGGCTACTGTTCAGTTAATTATAAATGCGAATGTTATTGTAGTGTATTGTTTGGTATATAAACCCACTTCCAAAAGTGCTAAAATGCAAATGAATAAAAAGGAATAATAGATCTTTGCATATGGACATACTGTGTATTAAAATATTATTGATGACAAATACCTAAAAAGGTAGAGGAACAGATAAAGGAAAAGTAAGTATGCTATTGAGATCAAGTTGGTATCAAACCAGATATGCTTGTTTTTTATTTACAATGTTAAATATTAATTTCACAATAGCCATGACAAAAATATAGACCAGGTAGAAAAGAGAAGTCACTTAATATGGTATGGCACAAAATAAATCAAATAAATACAAATATAGACATTAATGAAAAATTGAGGGGCCAAAAAAATATCCTGAGATTTACAGAGGCTAAATAGCAAAATGGAAGAAAATACTGTATTAACAGTGGTGACTTTAAATGTGAGTGTGTTAAATTCTCCAGTCAAAAAGCATGCCCAGTCTATATGCTGTCTACAAGAGACTAACCTTTAGTACATTCAAATTGAAAGAAAAGAAAAAATATGCCATGCAACTAGTAACCAAAAGAGAGTTGGAGTAGCGATACTCATCGCAGATATAATAAACTTTAAGGCAAAAGCAGTTACAGGGGACAAAGATATTCATGATATACTAACAAAGGGAACAATTCAGCATGAAGATAAAATAATTATGAACATATATATACCTAGCAGCAGATCCCTCAAACATATGAAACCAGTAGTGTCCTATTTGAAGGAAGAAATTGATGGTTCTACAATAGTAGGACATTTTTATTTTCTTCACCTTTTACATTTTTATTTAAGTTGAAGTTTAACTTGTGTTAGTTTGCAAGCAGCTAGAATTCAATACCAGAATGGGAATGGCTTTTATAAGGGGAATTTAATAAGTTACAAGCTTACAGTTCTAAGGAAGTGAAATGGTCCAAATTAAGGCACCAACAAGAGGTTACCTTCACTCAAGAAAGGCCAGTGGGTCAGGAACAACACTATCAGCTGGGTAGTTACATGGCTGGCATCTGCTGGTCTCTTGTTCCTAGGCTCTTTTGCTTTTACCTTCTTTTTCCTGTGGATGTTCCTCACTTTATTTCTCCAGAGCTGGTTTTCATCTCTTGGCTTCCCTTGGCTCTCTCCAGGTTCTGGCTTGCGTAACATGTCATGGTGAAGTCTGCTAGGCTCCAAGCATCTCCAAACATCAGTGTGTCTGTTCTCCAAGTGCTGACATCTGTGTCTGAAGGTTCTGCTGGCTCTGAGTGTTCTGTAGTTTCTCTAGACTCTGTCCTTTCTGTTACTTCTGACTCTCCCCAAAGTGTTTCCTCTTTTAAATGATTCCAGTAAACTAATCAGGGCCCACCTAGAATGGACAGAGTCACATCTCTATGTAATCAAAAGTTGATACCCATAATTGCCCGTGTCACATCTCCATGGAGATAATCTAATCAAAAGATTCCAACCTACATTTTAAAATTGGGACTAAAAGAAAAGGCTGTTCCCACAAGATTGGATCAGAATTACAATATGGCTTTCTATTTTGGGTACATAATAATACTTTCAATCAGGCATGCTTGTATATAGTAAAGTACAGAAATCTTAGGGTAAAACAATTTGTGTATGTCCATGAAGGCTGTCTTGATGGTTCTTACCTTAAAAACCTGACATATTAGTCATTGCTCTTAGGTTTAAGGCTTTTGTGTCCTGTTAAAGGAACCTTTTGTCCATCTAAAGGTCATGAACATATTCTATTTTTTTCTGCTAGAAGCCTTGTTTTACATTTTTTTACTTTTTACTTTTACTTTTACATTTACATTTAAGTTTATAGTCAGTCTTCAGCTCATTTTGTATACTGTGGAGGTATATAAAATTGGAGGTTGTGATTCATTTTTGCCAGAAATCCAGTTATTACAGCACTGTTTGTTGACACAAATTTTTATTCACCATTGAATTCCTTTGGTGTATACCATGTAAAAAATCAGTTGATCTCATAAATGTGATAAATTCTGGACTCTCTATTCTGTTCCACTGAGATCAATGTCTGTCCTTATCACTATAACACACTGTCTTCATTACTGTAATTTGACAGGCAGCCTTGAAGTCAGCTAGTGTAAGACCTCCTATTTTATTCCTCTTTTTCATAATCATTTTGGCTCTTATAGGTCCTTGCATTTCCAGATACATTTTAGAATCAGCTAAAAATTTTCTGTGAAAGAGTTCACGTTTTATTTTTGTGAGTTTGGCTGTGTAATATTTTTCAGGGAACTAGTCCATTTCATAAAAGTTGTCAGATTTGTCAGCATTAAGTTGTTCACAAGTTCTTTTGTTTTCATTCTTGATACTAATTTGTATTCTCTCCCTTCTTCCATCTCTGTCTTCTTCTCACTCTCTCCCTCTCTTTTATCAGTCTTGTGAGGGGTATAATAATTGTATTAATGTTTTCAAAAGTATAGTTTTGCAGTATTATAAATTTTCTCTTATTGGCATGTTTATTTTCTGATTATTGATTTCTGCTCTTGTCTTTATTATTTCTTTCCTTATGCTTTGTTGTGATTTAATTTGGTCATCTTTTTCCAGATTCTTTGAGATTGAATTTTAAATCACTGGTCATTGACTTTCTAGCATTTTTTCTTTTCTAAAATATGATTTGGTGGTATAACTTTCCCTCTGAAATTTGCTTTAGCTGCATCCCATGAGTTTTGACATATCATATTTCATAATTTGTTGTAATATCTATTATAATTTCATCTTTGACCTATAGGTTATTTAGAAGAGTATTGTTTGATTGCCAGATATTTCAGAATCTGGTAATCTTTCTGTTTGGATTTCTAGTTAAATTCGATAGGGTAAGGGAACATATTCAATATGATTTCAATCTAAAACTTTTTGGTACTTGTTTTATAGCCTGGCATATGATATATTTTGGTAAATGTTAGATGTGCACTTAAAAATAATTTGTTTTCTGTTGTCATTGGATGCAGAGCTCTAGGTAACTCAGATCAAATTGATTAATCATGTTTTTAAATCTTCTAAATCTTTACTGATTTTTTGACCATTCTTTCAGGTATTGAGAAAGTTCTGTTAAAATTTCTTAGTGTAATTGTCAGCTTGTCTGTTTCTCGTTTTACTTCTATCGTTGTTTACTCTGCATATTTGAATCTATGTTATTAGGTATATATAAGCTTAGTACTGTGGTATCTTCCTATTGAAATGACACTTTTATTATTATAAAATGTATTTATTTTAATAATACTTCTTGATATAAAGTCTGTTTTGCTTTAATTAATATAGGCACGCATGCTCTTTTTATGTTAGTGTATTCAGGAAGATATCCTTTTGTTTCAGCCTTTCTTTGCCCTTATGTTTAAGGTGTGTCCCATTTTATTTTTGATTGTTTTATTGTTTTTAATGCAATTTCATTGAGATATATTCACACACCGTATAATCCATCCAAAGTATCCAATCCATGGCTCATAGTATCATCACATAGTTGTGCATATGTCACTGCAATCAATTTTAGAATGTTTTTATTACTCCAGAGAGAAAAGCAAAATAATTAAAATATAAAAGGAAACCCCCAAGCATGCCATACAACTTATTCACCCCCACTTATTGACCTCAAGTATTGGTGTAGTAAATTTGTTACTATTGATGAGAGAATATTCAAATATTTCTGTTAACTTTTGTCTGTAGTTTACTATTATTGTCCGTAGTTTGCTGTAGGTACTTTTTTTCCTCACATAACACTTTGTTATTTAGTCACCCAACCTAAAATATAAAAGTGTATATATTTGTTCTGGTTTATGAAATAATTTATTTACATTTTAGTGTTAATTATAGTTATTGTTCAATATAGTTATTGAACACAATGTTCAGTGTGTCATACATTCCCATATTTTAACCTCTAGCTTTCCTTTTATGGTGACATACATGTCTCTAAGCTACTCCTTTCAACTACATTCACATCAGTTCAGCACTATTAATTATACTCACAATTATGTTCTACTGTTATGCCTGTCCATTACTAAACACTTAAATTCAGCCTAGTTAAAAATTCTGTGCATATTAAGCAATTACTCCCCATTCTCTACCCTTGTTCTATCTTCTAGTAACCTGTAGTCTAGATTTTATTACTATGAGTTTACTTACTATTTTTGGTTCCCATTAGATCATATAATACATGTCTTTTTATCTGACTTATTTCACTCAGGATAATGTCCTCAAGGTTCATATATATTATTGCATATGTCTGGACCATATTCCTTCTTAGTGCTGAATAATAGCATGCTGGTTTGTATTATGTACCCTAAAAGAGCAATGTGTTAATCCTAATCCTGTCTTGTGGGAACAGCTTTTTAATCAGGATTCAATATTGTAGGGCAGGACTTTTGACTAGATTATCTGCAGGGAAATATGGCTCCACCCATTCCAGGCAGGTCTTGGTTAGTTTGCTAGAATCCTTTAAAGAGGAAACATTTTGGTGACAGCACCAGAAATGACAGAATCAACAGAGCTGAGAGCCCATACACCCAGACATCTTTGGGGAACTGGAAGGAAGGTGCTCCCGGAGAAGTCTTATGAAATGAGGAGAGAAAACTAGCAGACATTTCCATGTGCCCCCCAGGTGAGGGAATTGTCCAGAACCCAGTGACCCCAGCAGATGCCAGCTATGCAACTTCTCAAATGACAGAGCTGTTCTGGACAGCATCAGCCTTTCTTGAGTGAAGGAAACCTTTTTGGTGCTTTAATTCGGACATTTTCATGGCCTTTGAACTCTAAACTTGCAGGTTAATAAATTCTGTTTTAAAAAGCCATTCCATTTCTGGTATCCTGCATTCTGGCAGCTTTCAAACTAGTGCAATAGATATATACCACACCTGTTTATCCATTCATCTCTTCTTGGACACTTGGGTTGTTTCTATTCCTTTGGCAATTGTGAATGATGCCACTATGAAGATCAACATGCAAGTGTCTGTTTGTATCCCTGCTTTCAGATGTTCTGGATATATACCGAGTAGCAGGACTGCTGGATCATAAGACAACTCTCTACTTAGCTTTTCTGAGGGACTGCCATACCATCCTCCAAAGCAACTGTACCATTTTACATTTGCACTAGTAGTGATTCAGTATTCCTATTTCTCCATATCCTCTCCAGTTTTTGTATTTTCTGGTTTAATATTGGGCATTCTTGTGAATGTGAAATACTTCTTCATGGTTTTTACTTGCATTTCCATAATAGCTTGTGAAGATGCCTTTTGAACATTTGTATTTACTCTTTGAAAAATTGTCTATTCATATCTTTTGCCCATTTTTAATTAGGTTGCTGCTCTTTTTATTGGTGAGCTGTAGGATTTCCCTAGATTTTCTCGATATCAGTCTCCTATCAGCTATGTGGTTTACAAATATTTTCTCAAATTGACTTTGCTGCCTTTTCACTGTTTTGACAGAACCCTTTGAAGTACAGAAGTATTCAGTTATGAGGAGATCACATTTATCTTTTTGTTACTTGTGCTTTGGGTAAAAGGTCTTAGAAAATACCTCATATCACTACATACTGGAGATGTTTCTCAGTATTTTCTTCTTGGAGATTTATAGTACTGGCTGTTGTATTTATGTCTCTGATCCATTTTGAGTTATTTTTTTATGTATGGAGACAGATAGTCCTCTTTCATTGTTTTGGATATAGATACCCAGTTCTCCCAGCACCATTTGTTGAAGAGACTCTTCTTTCCTAGTTGAGTGTCCTTGGGAGCCTTGTAAAAAATAATTGACCATAGATGTGGGTCTGTTTCTGAAATCATAATTCAATTCCAGTGACCAATATATCTATCCTTATTCTTGTGCCATGCTGTATTGACTATTGTGGTTTTCTTTTTATATTATGCTTTAAATTTGGAATGTGTGAGTCCTCCCACTTCTTTTTCAAGATTTCTAGGCTATTTGAGGCTCTTTCCCCTTCCAAGTAAATTTGATAATTAGCTTTTCTATTTCTGTAATGTAGGCTGTTGGAATGTTTATTGATATTACATTTAATCAGTAGATCAACTTGGGTAGGAGACTGTCCTGGCCAGGTTATCTTTCAGCTTGGCCAGGTGGTAGTGCCCTGGTGCCTGTCTGTTGCTATGAGGACATTTCATAGAATTATATAATGATCACTTTGGCTGTATTCACAGCTGATTGAATTTGTAATCAGTAAGGGGAGTGTCCCCTGCAATGAGTGATACTTAATCTAATCACTGAAAGGCATTTAAGGAGGATTCAGAAGAGACAGTCTCTCTTCCTGTTTTGGCCAGCTAGCTTCTCCTGTGCAGTTTGTCCAGACCCTTCATCAGAGTTGTCAACTTCACAGCCTGCCCTGTGGATTTTGGACTTTTAAGTTCCCATGGTTACATGAGACATTTTTATAAATTTTATAACTATGGATATTTCCTGCTGATTCTGTTTCACTGGAGAACCCTAGCTAATACAGCTTGGTACTAGGAGTAGGGTCAGTAGTAATGTCTCCATTTTCATTTCTGATTTTATTTATTTACCTACCACCCCTTTAAGAGTTTCTTGAACTCCTTAGGGTTCAATCCTAGGTATCCTCCTCCTTTATTGCTATTCTCTTCTCTAAGTTGTATCTTCAGTTCCAAAGCTTTAAATAAATTATATGCTTTTGTAAAATTCTAGCTCGCCCCACCCTTGATCTTACATACATTTCTCAAACTTTCAGATACTGAATTATTCTGAAAAGCATAGAAGGCATAATGCAAGTTTTAAGTATTTATTTTCTTTTAAATGAATTCTTATGCCTCAATTAGCTTTGATACTTCCTACATCTATGCAATTCTAAGTTCTTATCAGGAATTATATCCACTTATCATAGTTTCTCGATCTCTTTTTTTTTTTGTTTATGTGTCTGTGAATTAGTTATAAAGATGCTGAAAGGAATCATCTGCTGATATGTTTCTGGCCAAAAATATTTGTTTTGGCTGCTCTCTTAGAGATTGATGTTTCATTGGCCTTGAATGGAGTTCAGACAGATATAGTTTTTCAAAGCTCCTTGGTTCAGCCTTATAAGCAGGTACCACCTCGAAGTGGACAGCTACAGCACTCCAACACCTTTCTGGGGTGTCCCTGAAGAACTGTGGGAAGGGGAATTCCTCCCATTGGGCAGAACTTCAAGCAGTGTACCCAGTTGTTCATTTTGCTTGGGAGGAAAACTGGCCAGTGGTGTATTTGTATACTGATTTATGGGCTGTTGCTAATGGTTTGGTTGGTTGGTCAGGGACTTGGAAAGACCATAATTGGAAAATTGGTGACAAAGAGGTCTGGAGAAGAGGTATATGGATAGACCTTTCTGAGGGGCTAAAAACATGAAGATATTTGTGTCCCATGTGAATGTGCACCAGAGGGTGACTTCAGCAGAGGAAGGTTTTAAAAATCAAGTGGATAAGATGACCCGTTCTGTGCATACTAGTCAGCCTCTTTCCCCAGCAATTCCTGTCATTGCCCAGTGGGCTGATGAACAAAGTGGTCATGGTGGCAGGGATGGAGGTTATGCATGGGCTCCGCAACATGGACTTTCATTCATCAAGGCTGACCTGGCTACTGCCACTGCTGAGCAGCAAAGACCCACACTCAGCCCCCAGTATGGTACCATTATGCGAGGTGACCAGCCGGCTACATGGTGGAAGGTTGATTACATTGGACCACTTCCTTCATGGAAGGGGCAGTGATTTGTTCTAACTGGAATAGATACATGCTCTGGATATGGATTTGCTTTTCTTGCATGCAGTGCTTCTGCCAAAACTATCATCCATGGACTTATGGAATGCCTTCTCCATCATCATGGTATTCCACACAGCATTGCTTCTGATCAAGGAACACACTTCACAGCAAATGAAGTGCAGGAATGGGCACATGCTTATGGAATTTTCTGGTCTTACCATATTCCCCATTATCCAGAGGCAGCTGGATTGATAGAATGCTGTAATGGCCTTTTGAAAACTCAATTACAGTCCCAACAAGGTGGCAATACCTTGCAGGACTGGGGTAATGTTCTCCAGGAAGCTGTGTATGTTCTGAATCAGCGTCCACTATATGGTGCTGTTTCTCCCATAGCCAGGATCCAAGGGTACAAGAGCCAAGGAATGGCACCACTCATTATTACCTTTAGTGATCCACTAGGAAAATTTTTGCTTCCAATCCCTGTGACCTTGAGCTCTGCTGGTCTGCAGGTTTTAGTTCCAGAAGGGGAAGTGCATCTACCAGGAGAAAAAACAATGATTCCATTCAACTGGAATCTAAGGCTGCCACCTGGTCAGTTTCAGCTATTCATGCCTCTGGATCAACAAGCCAAGAAGGGGATTACTTTACTGACTGGGGTGATTGATCCTGACTATCAGGGGGAAATAAGACTGCAGCTACACAATGGAGGTAAAGAAGATTTTTCCTGGAATATTGGAGATCCCCTATGGCGTCTTTTAGTACTACCATGCCCTGTGATTAAAATCAATGGAAAACTGCAACAACCCAGTCCAGATAGAACTACCAGTGGCTCTGAAAGTTCAGCAATGAAAATTTGGGTCACCCCACTGGGCAATGAACGACACCCGGCTGAAGTGCTGGCTGAGGGTAAAGGGGACATGGAATGGGTAGTGAAAGAAGGTAGTGATAAATATGAACTATGACCACATGATCAGGTACAGAAATGAGGACTGTAATGCTATTTTGTTCATGTTATAGTATTTAAGTTGTAAGATATCAAGTTTAGGTTAAGAATGAATATTACCCAAGGACTTGCACCCTATTCTGGAGAGATTTAATGCATTTCCAATTGTAGACAGTTAAGTATTGTTAGGTGAGGAAAAATTGTATGTATTATTGTTTTCTATTTAGAGATTAAGTATGATTTAAGGTGATGTGTCTAGCTACCAAATTGACAATGGGTTGACTGTCATGGTCAGGTTCATCTGTCAACTTGGCCTGGTGATAGTGCTTATTTGTCTGTTTGGGCAAGTGCTGGCCTGTCTGTTACTATGAGGACATTTCATAGAATTAAATAATGATCATGTCGGCGGCATCCCCAGCTGATTGAATTTGTAATCAGCAAGGGCAGTGCCTTCTGCAATGAGTGATTCTTAATCTAATCACTGGAAGGCTCTTAAAGAGGATTCAGAAGAGACAGTCTCTCTTCCTGCTTTGGCCGGAGAGCCTCTCCTGTGGAGTTCATCCAGACCCTTCGTTGAAGTCATTAGCTTCACAGCCTGCCCTATGTATTTTGGACTCTAAGTTCCCATGGTTACATGAAACACTTTTATAAATTTTATATCTATGGATATTTCCTGCTGATTCTGTTTCTCTTAGGGAGCCCTAGCTAATACAGAGACTTTTAACCCATACCTTCTAGCAATGCTTAGAACATCTGTACAGATAAATAAATAAAAGACTAGAATGGTACTCCAAATCAACTAGACTTAACAGAGATATATAGAACACTACTCACCCAACAACAGAATATGTATTTTTCTACCCAACAACAGAATAGGCATTTTTTATGGTGTATACAGATCATTTGTCAGATTAAAAACATATCTTAATAAATTAAAAAATACTGAAATCATGCAGTTTGTATTCTCTGAGCACAACAGAAGGAAGCTAAAAACCAATAACAGAAAAAGGGAAAACTCACAAATATTTTAAAATTAAACAGTGTCCTTTTAGCAAGCAGTTTGTTAAAGAAGATATTAGGAAATATCTTGAGGCTGATGAAAATGAGAATAGGACATACCAAAATTCTGGCATGCAGCAAAAGGCAGCGCTAAAAGACAAATCTATAGCTCTAAGTGCTTACAATGAAATGGTCCTAACCTCAGAGTTAGGTCAGAGACCTAACCTCAAAACTGGAAGAACTAGAAAAAGGAGCCCATGCTAAATACAAAGGGAGTACAGAAGGAGTAAAATAATAATGATCATATTAATAAATGAAATGGACAGCAAAAACATTGCAGAGAATCAACGAACCAAAAATTGGTTCTTTGAAAAAATCAATGAAATGGACGCTTAGCTAGACTGACAAAGAAAAAAAGAAAGACAATAAAAATAGCAAATATAAATAAAAAGGGGGACTTTTGTTACTGATCCCACTGAAATAAAAAAAACACAATAGAAATACTTTGTATGACTATATGCCAATAAATTAAGCTAGATTAAAGGAACAAATAGATTTAGAACAAAGTATATGTACTGAACAAAGAATTGATAAAAGATCTCAACAAACCAGTTAGTGGAAAATAGGTTGGGTCAGTAATCGATAAACTCCCATCTCAGAAGAGCCCGGGAACAGATGGTTTCACAGAGGAATTCTATTAAATATTCCAAAACAACTCTAATTCTCCTCATATTCTTCCAAAAATACTGAAGAGGGAAAAATCACTAATTCATTCTACAAGGCCATCACCATTAAAAAGAAATACCAGATAAAGAAACCACAAAACGAGACAGCTACAGACCAATATCTCTTATAAATATAGATGGAGCAAACATTATAAAAGCAAAATACTAGCAAACAGAATCCAATAGGATATTAAAAGGACTACAAACATGATCGAGTGGGATTTATCCCTTGTATGCAAGGGTGGTCCAATATAAAGAAATTGATGTAATACACCAGATTAATCTCATGAAGGGGAAAACACACATGATAATCCCAGTTGATGCAGAAAAGCTATTGGACAAAATCCAGCATGCCATATGATGAAAACACTTAGAACACTTTTAAAGAAAGAAAGTTTTAAGATGATAAAGGGCATATATGAAAACATCCTACTTAATGGTGAAAGACAGAAAACTTTCCCTCTAAGATCAGGAAGAAGAAAAGGATGTCCATTGTCACCATTATTATTCAACATTGGACTCAAATTTCTTGCCAGAGCAATTATGCAAGAAAAACAAATAAAAGATATCCAAATAGGAAAGGAAGAATCAAGACTTTTCCTATTTCCATTTTATAAGATTCTATACATATAAATTAATGAACATTCATAACAGACCTCCTAAAGGTAATAAATGGATTCAGCAAAGTGCTGGGGTTCTAGATCAACACCCAGTATATAAGCAATGAACAATTGAACAAAGAAATCAAGAAAAAATTTACATTCACAATGGCAACTAAATAATTAAATATAGGGTGGGCCACGGTGGCTCAGTAGATAGAGTTCTCGCCTGCCATGCCAGAGACCTGGGTTCAATTCCTGGTGCCTGCCCATGCAAAATAAATAATAAATAAATAAATAAATAAATACTTTACCAAAAATGTAAAGGATTTTTACAAAGAAAGCTACTACACATTGTAAAAAGAAATCAAAGAGTAAAAGAAATGGAAGGATAATCCATGTTCATGGGTTAGAAGACTAAATATTAAGATGTCAATCCTGTTACACGTGACAGCTTGAAGATATGTTGCGTGAAATTATCCAGACAGTAAAGGACATATATTGTAGTATCTCAGTGACTTCCAACAATGAGAGTAAGTAAACTCACAATCTATAATATAGGTTACCATGGGAAAGTGGTAGTGATAGGGAATAGGAATTTAAGGCTTAAAATTTAAAGGGTTCCTATTTGGAATGATGGAAATGTTTTTGTAATGAGTGATGGCAATGGAAGCACATTATGAATGCAATTAACAGCACAAAACAATAGGCACACATATATACATGATTATATATTTTTATATATGAATATAATTAAAAGGGGGAAGTGTTAGGTTGTATATATGGTAATGGAATAAAATTATTCTTTAAAGTCCGTGGAACTACACTACACAAACAGTGAACTGAAAGTTAAAATTGATAGTAGTTATAAAAATGTGCTATCAGTTCTAACTTGTGTTCCACACCAGTGCAAGGTGTGCTGGTTTCAGACTATTGTGTACCCCAGAAAAGCCATGTTCTTTAATTCTCATTAAATATTGCTGGGTGGAATCTTTCCTATTGTTTTCCATGGACATATGACTCACCCAGTAACCTTTTGATTAAGTAGTTTTCATGGAGATGTGTCTCTATCCATTCGAGGTGGGCTCACTTACTGGAATCCTTTCAGGGGGAACCATTTTGGTAAAAGCGTGAGTGCCCACACAGCCAGAGACCATTGGAGATGCAGAAGGAAAATGCTCCCAGTGAAGTTCTTTGAAGGAGAAGCCAGTAGAAAAAGCTAGCAGTCATCACCATGTGTCTTCCCAGCTGAGAGAAAAACCACGGATGCCATCAGCCCTTTCTTTGGAGTTAAGGTATTGTTCTTTGGATGTCTTAGTTTGGACATTTCTAAGGCCTTAGAACTGTAAAATTGCAACTTAATGTATTCCCTTAAAAGCCATTCCAATTCTGATATTTTGCATTCTGGTGGCTCAATAAACTAAAACAGATTTTGGTACTGGAGAAATGGGGGTGCTTCTGTGGTTTGCAAATATTAAACATGATGGAATGGGTTTTTAAATGGGCAAGAGTAAGATCTTAGAAGAGTTATGAGAATCTTGATAGAGAAGGCCTAGAGTGCTTTGAGGAGGCTGGTGGTAGAAATGTGGGATCTAATGATAACTTCTGATGAGGCTTTAGACAAAAATGATGCATGTATTATTGTAAACTGGAAAGAAGGTAATCCTTGTTTTAAAGTGGCAGAAAATTTAGCATAATTGACTACCTTTTAGTTGGAAGGTAGATTTTAAAAGCCATGAACTTGGATATTTAGCAGAAGAGATTTCCAAATTAAATGTACAAAGTTCAGCCTGGTTTCTCCTTGCAGCTTTTGGTGAAATGTGACATGAAGGAGATAACTTGAGAACTGAACTCTTGGGTACAAAGAAACAAGAAATTTATGGTCTGAAAATTCTGAGCTTCCAGAAAGGGAGACTCCAGAGAACAGTGTCTCATGTGAGGATATAACCAAACAGGAAACCAGTCAGAAAAAGCCAGGATTGGAGATAGAGTTATCCAGGAAGTTTGTGGAAACTCCTATTGTCTGATGCTTATGATCCCTCTATATACTACATGGAAAATCAAGAAGAGTGTTGTTGGATCTGTATAAATGGAATCATTGCCAGTCTGGACTAAAAGGGACAGATTGAAGGAAAAGTGACTTCAAAGGTACAACCATGGAAGTTAAGGTCTTAAGCCAAGAAACCTTGGGCCAGGATAGTGGACCCACCCATGCACTTGGAGAGGGTGAGTTTGCCTGGAAAGCAGAGGGCAGGAATTCCTGTGCCTGAGGCCTTGGAGAGGGTGGAGTACATTCTTTGGGATTAAAGAGAGACTGTCATCAGATTGTTCTGAGGGGGTTGACCCTGTGCACTAAAGATGGCAGAGAGCCCAGGTGTTGCCCTGATGCTTGGAGAGGGTGTAGCCAAGAAAAAGGTGGTATCCCGATGTTCTTCAAAGTTGTAATTATCACCCCAGCATTTGGAGAGAGCTGGGACACTATGTAGGCCTTTGGAAGGAGTGGGACTGCTGCTTTCTAAAGCCCTGCAGATAAATGTGTCTCAGACTTTTAGGTCTAATGGAGTTTGCTGTGCATGTCTTCATAACTGTTTGTGTCCAGTGACTCCTGTACGCACTCCCAGTTCCTCCCTATGGAAATAGGAATAAGTATCCTGTGACTGTCCCTCCTTTGTACATTAGCAGCAGATGACTTCTTCTGAATTTTACATGTCCAGAGCCAGAGGAGAACTTCGCCTTAGAACAGATCATGCCTGTAGCTGGCTTTGGTGAAATTTTGTGCTGTTCCTGTCTTTGTATTGTTTGTGTTTTTACTGAAATGGTTTAAGGCTTTGTGATTTTGTGGTGGAATGAATGTATTTTGCATTTGGAAAGAACATGTGTTTTGGGGGGTCCAAAGAGTAGAATGTACCAGTTTGAAACTGGTTAGTACCTCAGAAAAGCCATGTTCTTTAATCCTCATTCAATATTGCTGGGTGGGGTCTTTTTATTGTTTCCATGGAGATGTGTCTCCACCCATTTCAGGCAGGGTAGCTTACTGAAGTCCTTTAAGAGGGAACCATTTTGGATAAAGCTTGAGAGCCCACACAGCCAGAGACTTTTGGAACTGCAGAAGGAAAGCATCCTTGGGGAAGTCCTTTGAAGGAGAAGCCAGTAGAGAAAGCTAGCAGATGTCACCATATGCCTTCCCAGCTAAGAGAGAAACCACAAAAACATCATTGGCCCTTTCTTTGTAGTTAAGGTACCTTTCTCTTGAATGCCTAAGTTTGGGCACTTATTTCTCTGGCCTTAGAACTGTAAGCTTGTGACTTAATAATTCCCTTTTTAAAAAAAGATATATTGCATGCTGGCAGCTTGATAAACTAAAGCAGAAAGTGTTAATGATAGGGCATATATGGGAAACCTGTAATTAATATATGATCTGAAAATCTACAAGATTCTAATAAAGAAAAAATCCTGTTGCCAAAGGGAAATCCTGCATCATCTGGCTTCACTGGTTTATTTTCATAAGTATTCCAGGAACAGACAGCACCTATAATTTGCAAAGCCTTCTACATTTGAGGAATAGGAAAATATTTCCCAACTCATTCCATGTGGCCAGAATCATTCTAATGCCAAAATCAGGGGAAGATGCTCATGAAAAACGAAATACAGTCTAATATATATGGTGAATATAAAAATAAAAAATCCACAATAAAATACTAGCAAACAAATTCCATCTGCAGATCAAAATTATTATACACCATTACCAACTTTACTTGATCCCAGTAATGGGGTGGCAGCTCAGCATAAGACAAACAATACACATTAAAGTAATGAAGGGAATAGAAGAATGGTCATGTCATTTGACCATAGAAAAGGCATTTGACAAAATATAGCACCCTTTTTATGCAAAAATATAAAACGAGAAACACTGGAATCCTCAACATGATAAAAGGCATATATTGCAAAACTACAGGTAACATCCTGAGCAGTGAAAGACTAAGATTTCCCCCTAGATCAGGAGCAAGAAAAGGATGCCCTCTTTCCCCACTGCCTTTCAGTATTTTACTGGGGGTTCCAATAAGAACAATTAGGAAAGAAAATGAAATAAAATGCACACAAATTTGAAAATAAATAGAACTCTTCTTATTCACGGATAATGTGACCCCAAGTGTAAAAATACAAGAGAATCTAGAAAGAAGCTATGTGACTAATCCATGGGTTAAAGTTCAACACCGAAAAATCAGGGTGTTTTATTTCCCATCAATGAACAATCCAAGAAGGAAATGAAGAAAACAAATGAATTCACAATAGGAAATAGGAAAATAAGATACTGAGAAATAAATTTAACCAAGCTATGTAGATTTATTTTTAAACAGTTTGAAACGTTCAGCACAGCTGCAAAAGATAATAATAAACAACACCCTTTTCACCCTAGTTCTCTAGATCTACTAATTTAATAGTTTACCAACTTTGCCATATTCCCTATCTTTCCCTCTCTCTGTCAACCTACCTGTTTTTTTATATATCTGTCAGTTTATTAATTTATTTGTGATCAATTGAGTATAGGTTGTATACATCATACTTCTTTAAAAAATGTACATTTCCTATGAAATAGAATTTTCATTTATGTACTATTTTTGTGTAGTTGTTAAGTTTAAGGAATTTAAAATTGTAAATAATAATTAGTCTATATTTCTTTTTTATATTGCCTAGTAATTTCCATTTTAGCCTCTACTCCCTCATTATCACATTGTCTTTCATTGTCATCATCTATTTGGTTGCTCTTTTTAAATGTTTTAATTCTAGGAACATATGTACAACAAAAACTTTCCCTTGTTAACCCCTCTCAATCATAGCATTGGGTGGGATGAATCATCATAATTTTGTGGTGCCCTCACTTCTTTCCATTATTAAAACTTGCCCATGTTCCCATCCTTCCCACCCCGTTAACATGTGCTCTTATTTTTCTTTGTATTAGCTTGCATATTCTGATATTTTTTATAGTTACCATAGGACTTAAATTTAACATCCAAATACATAACAATCTCATTTTCTGTAAAATTAAATTAAATTAAATATTATGTGTATATTGTGTTCCCTATAACCCTGCATCCTTCTACTTTTATGTATTGTTGCAAAGTAAGTTCATTCATTGTGTACAACACCACTTATTTATCATTAAATTTTATTGCATTTGTCTTTTAGGTCAGATAAGAAATAAAAAGTGGGTTTACAAACCAAAAATAAAATACACTATCATTTATATTTATCCATGTTGTTACCCTAGCTGGTGATCCTAATTTCATGATGTCGCTGCTATCTGTTGTCTATATAGCATCTTTTATCATGCCATTCTGGGCTTACAGACTCCACAGCTTTTGTTTTTCTGTGAATGTAAGACAGATGTTCTAGATATAGGCTTTTTAGTTGGCATGTTTAATTAAGAAGCTGTAGATTTAGAGAAAAATGCAGAAAGTACTGTTTCCATATGGCTCTCATACAGTTACCCCATTATTAACAAAAAAGGTATTGTTTTTCTTTTCTTTTAATTAATATAATGACATTTATTAATAAATATTAATTAGTATTAATTAAAATACTAATTTAATAAATAACTAGTATAATATTTATACTATTATTTCTGTTCCACAATTTACATTAAGGCTCACCGTTTTGCATGTTTTTCTTTCATTTTGAAGCACTTTTTGGTGTTATTTTCTGTTTATTTTTGTATCCAACAGTTTCACTATAACATACCACAATATGGTTCTACTTGGTATTTTGTTTGGCATTCTTTGAGTATGTTGAAAGTGTTTATTTCAGTCTCATTTAATTTTGGAATAGTTTCAGCCATTATTTTTGTGAATATCTCTTTGCCTCTTTCTTTCTTCTCCTTCTAGGACTTTTACAATGTATAAATTGGTATGCTTGATGTCTATTTTAGTTTCTTAAGCTTCTCCAATTCGATTCCATGAAATGATTTAGCTTAAACCATGGGAATTTTTTAGTTTACATGCTTACAGTATTAAGGCCATGAAAATGTCAAAATCAGGGCATCATCAGGGTGATGCTTTCTTCCTGAACATGACCTGTTGGTGATCCTTGTCTCTTCTGCCCCATGGCAAGGCAAAAGACAGTGTCTGCTGGTCTTCATTTTTTTTTGCAAGTTTCATTGCTTTCAGCTTCTTCCCTTCTCTGGCTTTATATTTTCTCTCTCTGTAGTCATTCCATTTCTAAAGAATAGGATTCCAGTAACAGGATTAATTCCTGTTAACCTCGTATCTCTTGACTTGAAAAGGTGTCTTTGGTACAGGCCTCAGCTTCCATAATTCTGCCCTTGAAGTGATTTTTCATTCAGTTTGCCCTTTCTGTCCATTTTTGTCCAGCCTGACAGTCCAGGTTTTAGTGGTTCTATTCCCACAGATCTTGCCTAAAATTTGTTGATTTTTCATGTGGTACACAGGTGTTGAATCCATCAGATACTAGAACTTTCCACAGATGTGTTCTGGATAGCTGCACCCCCAGTTCAGATTAACACTGAAATGGCTGGCTGATTCCGTGTTCAGTTAAACCATCACAGCTCATCCCTTTCCTCTCACATTTTGCTATAAACTGCAAGGAGAAATCAGGCTGAACTTCCCCTATTTAGCTTCGAGATCTCTTCAGCTAAAAATCCAAGCTTATCACTTAAATTCTTACTTCCACCCAGCATCAGAACTCAGTTTTGCCAAATTGTCTGCCATTTTACAATAAGGTTCGCCTTTCCTCCATTTTCCAATAACAATTGTATTGCTTCCATCTAAGGCTTCATCAGAAGTACCTTTAGCATTTATATTTCTATCAACACTCTCTTCAAAGCAGTCTAACCAGCTTTTATCAATCAGTTCATAGTTGTTAACTTGTACCCAATATCCAACTCCAAAATTCCTGCATTTTTGGTGTTTACAATAATAGCAACACCCCCTCTTGGTATGGAAATCTGCTTTTGTTTCCTGGACTGCTCAGACCAGATACCATGAAATGATTCCCCTTAAACACTGGGTTTTATTAGCTTAGAAAGTTAGTTTTTAGGTCATGAAAATGTCCAAATCAAGGACTCGTCAGGGTGATGCTTTCTTCTTGAAGACTGGCTGTTGGTGATCCTGACTGCTGTACCACATGGCAAAGCATATGGGAGCATCTGCTTGTCTCTCCCTTCTCTTCCAGATTTTGTTTCTTTCAGCTTCTGGTTTCTCATTCTTGGTTTGGAATTGTTTCAGTACTATAAATATTTCAGACTACTCTCTTCTTGTGTCCAATGTTTCTGAATATAAATTGGGATTAAATTTTATTGGGGTTCTCTTGTAGATTACTTATTGTTTTTCACTTCCAGCTTTAGGACGCTCTTCTTCTTGGCATTAGACCTTGTAATTACTATGTGTAGACAGTGTGATTACTATGTGTCTGTGTATGTTTATCATTGAGTTGACCCTGTGTGAGGTTTGCTGAGATTCTTGAATATTATATTCATGTCCTTTTTTGAATGTATGTGGTTTTATGCCATTATTTCTTTGAATAGTCTTCCTGCCACTTCCTTCTCCTTCTGTGACTCCCATAATGTATGTATTGATATGTTTGTATCCCACAAGTCTCTTTGGTGCTGGGTTTTTTTCTTAATTTTTCCTTCTGCTCCTCAGCCTAAATCATTTCAGTTGTCTTCTCTTGAGTTTACTGATTCCTTCTTGTTACTTCTTGTTCTAGTTTGCTAGCTGCCAGAATGCAATATACCAGAAATGGAATGACTTTTAAATAGAGGAATTTAATCAGATGCTAGTTTACAGTTCTAAGGCCAAGAAAATGTCCCAATTAAAACAGGTCTATAGAAATGTCCAATTTAAGGCATCTGGGGAAAGATACCTTGGTTCAAGAAGGCTGACGACGTTCATTGTTTCTCAGCTAGAAAGGCACATGGCGAACACAGAATCATCTGCTAGCTTCTTCCCTCCTGGCTTCTGATTTCATGAAGCTCCCTGGGAGGCGTTTTCCTCCTCATCTCCAAAGGTCACTGGCTCGTGAACTCTCTGCTTCGTGGTGCTGCAGCATTCTCTGCTCTCTCCGAATCTCCTTCATTCTCCAAAATGTTTCCTTTTATAGGACTCTGATAAACCAATCAAGACATGTCATCACCTAATCCAGTTTAACAACCCCTCAGCTAAATCACATCATCCAGGGAGATGATCTGATTACAGCTTCAAACATACAGTATTGAATAGGGATTATTCTGCTTTTATGAAATGGGATTTTGATTAAAACATGGATTTTCTAGGGGGCATACTTCCTTTCAAACCAGCACACCTCTAATCTGCTGTTGAAACTATATAGAACTTTTCATTTCAGTTATTGTGATTGTGCTGGTCTGATGTGTTCTGTACCCCAGAAAAGCTGTGTCCTTTAATCCTGATTCAGTACCATAGTGTGGAAACCCTTTTGATTACATTATTTCTGTTTGATTAGATTATCTTCAGGGGGACGTGGTGTGCCCAGTTGTGGGTGTGACCTTCTGGTTAGAAAGAACAATGAGGTGGCCCATTCACGGTAGGTGTTGATTAGTTTACTGGGTCCTTTGAAAGAGGAAACATTTTCAAGAGAGCCAGAGCAGATGCCAATGGTTAGAAAACAGTTGCTTCAGAGTTGACAGAGCCAACACAAAACCCAGATGTTTGGAGTTTCAGGGCCCAGCAGATGTCACCATGTGCCTTCCCATGAAATGCTAAACAAGCCAGAGCACTGAGTGGTATCCCACAGGGGCTAAGTGAAGGCCTACAGATGCCACAGGAAACAAGCTGAAAGCAATGGAGCCCAGGAATAAGGGACCAGCAGATGCCAGCCGTGGGCCTTCCCAGGTGACAGAGGTGGTCTGGATGGCATCAGGTAAAAGTAATTCTTGAAATTAAGAATTGTAAGGCAAACAGTGACTGGTCAATATATATCATATCATAAGCAGAAGTCTAATAATGGGTATGTAAACATTTTCAGATAGTCACATATAATGATAAAAATATCACAGCAAACAAGAAGTCATAGTAACAATATATAACATGAAAAAACTGGCAAGAATAAAGTTAAAATATTAGCTGGTAAATTATAATGTTATTATTGCTATAGATAATTGATGTTCATAATGAATTGGTCCTTTTTTATAACTTGCTCACAGTATTTTTTGCATGTCTATATTTATGTGTCCTTTTTGTCTGGTTTCCTGTCTATATGTATCTCTCACTGTATATCTCTATGTCCATCTGATTAAAAATTAATAACAGCAGGGTGCAAGGATAGTTCAGTGGTAGAATTCTCACCTGCCAGGCAGGAGACCTGGGTTTGATTCCCAGCCCATGCACTTCCTGAAAAGCAAACAAATCAACAAAAAAACCCCAAACCAAACAAAATGAAACAAATGCTGCTCCAGTAATGGGATACTCACATGGAAAAAGAATGAAATGTGACCCCCGCCATACAGCATACAAAAACAAATTAATAACAGCAGTTTTAGAAGGACAGTTAGAAAAGATAATGAATTGAGTATTCTCCTTTATGTATGAGTGTGTCTGCAAGTGTCAAGGGAAAGATTCCTTCAATAATGTTGGTATAAATCCTTGTCTTTAATCAAATCACCTATTTTGTGGGATTTCATTCTGTACTACTGTAATTATTTCTTTTCAGTGTAGCCAAATTGTTCATGCAAAGAGTGTAAAAATAACTTATAATGCTTGTTGTGGCAAAGAGTACCATTCTTCCTCTAGCTACAATCCCTTTCCTCCTTTCTCGGAATTATCCACTTCCATCTGCATTGGATGATTCTTTTAGATATGTATTTCTCTTTGTAAACACATGCATTTATATTTCTTCTTCCATCCCACATTCCACCTCATATGAGAAACTTCTCATCTACATTCATCTTCCCCAAATAGTATTACTTTTCTGAGACTAAGCAAATATTGTCATTTTGTTGTATTCTGGAACCTGTCTCTAACTTTCGTAGATCCTCTCGATTGGAAGTTTTGAGTGTGGTCCCTTTAGTGTCAGCCACACTCTGGGGTGCTCTCTCTGAGCTTGTCCTTATGTATCCCTGATATCATCCTAATTTGGTTTTAGGTCACAACACTGGGGCATCTTTTAAAGTTCATATCTCCTGTTCTACAATAACAGCAGCATCAGATTTAAGTAACAGTCCATTTTAGGAGAGATATCCTTGTTATTTAAGTGATACAATTCACTAGAAAACACACTTTTTTCCTAATTTTTATGTTTAGTGTATTTCCTTTCCAGATATTTATATGCATGTGCTTTCTTTTAAATAAACAGTTGTATTCATGCCCCATACAATCCATCCTAAGTGTATAATTGATGGCTCTTGGTATAATCACATAGTTACACATTTACCATGACATTCAATATTAGAATATTCTCATTTCCTGTGAAAAAAATTCCTTACCCAGTACATCCTCCTGTTGTTGACATTTAAATTTGGTATAGTGCCTTTGTTACAATTAAAGAAAGAATATTATAATTTTACTGTTAGCTATAGATTTAGTTTGCATTAATTGTGTTTTCCCATACACCACCCTATTTTTAACACCTTGTAATAGTGATGTGTTTTTCTAGTTCATGTAAGAACTTTCTTATTTTTGTGCAATTAACTACACTAATCATTCACTCTAGGTTTCACTATGTTATACTATTCTAGTTTGCTAGCTGCTGGAGTGCAATATACCAGAAACAGAATGGTTTTTAAAAAGGGGAATTTAATAAGTTGCTAGTTTATAGTTCTAAGGCTGAGAAAATGTCCCAATTAAAACAAGTCTATAGAAATGTCCAATTTAAGGCATCCCAGAAATATACCTTAGTTCAAGAAGACCGATAAAGTTCAGCGTTTCTCACTTAGCTGCAAGGGCACATGGCGAACATGGCGGCATCTGCTGGCTTTCTCGTGGCTCTCCCAAAAAGGGACTCTCTCCAAAATGTTTCCTCTTTTAAAGGATTCCAGTAAGCAATTCCACCTTCAGTGTGTGGAAACACACCTCCATGGAAATCATCTAATCAAAAGTTACCACCTACAATAGGGTGGGTCACATCTTCATGGAAACAATCAAAATGCTCCCACCCAGCAATACTGAATGAGGATTAAAGGGCATGGCTTTTCTGGGGTCCACCACAGGTTCAAACTGGCACATATACAGGTTTTATTGTCTAGCTTTCTTTCTGGTAGCATACGTGACCCTAGCTTTCCTCTTTCAACCATACTCACACTCCGCTTTGTTCATTACACTTAAGGTATTGTACTGGCATCATACAGTATGTGCTATCCACTTCTGAACATTTACAATCTACCTTATTAACCATTCTATACTCCTTCAGCATCAGTTACCCAATCTCTACCCTCTTTGTATCTCCTGATAACCTAAGCTCTCAAATTTAACTCCAAGAGTTTTCTCATTAAGATTTGTTCAGATTAGTGAGACCACACAATATGTGTCCTTTTGTTTCTGGCATATTTTGCTCAACATAATATCCTCAAGGTTCATCCACATTGTTGGATACATCATAACTTCATTCCACTTATAGCTGCATAATATTCTGTCATATGTATATACTACAGTTTGTTTATCCACTCATGAGCTGATGGACTTTTGGGTTGTTTTCCTTCTATTGGTAATCATGAATAATACTGCTATAAACATTAATACACAAATGTCTATTTCTGTTCCTGTCTTCAGTTCTTCCAGGTATATACCTAGTAACAGGATTGTTAGATCATATTGCAATTGTATACTTAGCTTCTGGATGAACCACCAAACTGCCGTTCGGAGTGACTACACTATTCTGTATTCTCAGAGAGAATAAATGTACTATTTTCCATGTCATCTACAGCATTTGTAACTTTCTGTATGTTTTTTATAATGGTAATGCTAGTATATTTGAAATGGTATCACACTGTGTATTTCATTTGCATTTCCCTAATAGCTAGTGATGTCAAGCATCTTTTCATATGCTTTTAGTCATTTGTATTTCCACTTTGGAAAACTGTCCATTACTTTTGCCTATTTTTTAATTGGGTTTTGTGTCTTTCTATTGTCTATGCAAAGGATTTCTTTATATATTATATATATGTGTGTGTGTGGTTTCCTAATATTTTCTCCCACTGTGTAGGCTCTCTTTTTACTTTCTTGAAAATGTCCTTTGATGTGCAAAAGTATTTATTTTGAGATTCTATTTATCTATTCTTCCTTCTTTGCTTGTCCTTTGAAGGTATGGTCTAGGAAATTACCTCCTACTACAAAATCTGTAAGATATTTCCCAATACTTTCTTCTAAGAATTTTATGTTCCTTAATCATATGCTTAGGTCTTTGATTCACTTTGAATTAACTTTTGTATAAGGGTTGAGATAATGATCCTCTTTCATGCTTTTGGAAATGATATACAGTTCTCCCAGAACTATTCGTTGAAGAGGCTGTTCTACCCCAAGACATGGCTGCCTTGTCTAAAAACATTTGCCCATGGATGAAAGGGTATATCTCTGAAATCTCATTTAAATTCCACTGGTCAGAGTTTATATTGTTATACCAGCCAAATCCATGCCATAGCATTGTAGTATCCTTTAAAGTCAGGAAAATATAAGACCTCCAACTTCATTTTTATTTCTCAAGATATCTTTAGTGATTTGGACGCCTTGACCTTCAAACTAAGTGAATCATTGGTTTTTCTATTTCTTCAAAGTAAGCTCTTGGAATTTTAATTGGTATTGCTTTGAATTTGTAAATGAATCTTGGTAAAATTGACATCTCAACTATATTTAGTCTTCCAGTCAATGGATATGATATGTCCTTCTATTTATTTAGGTCTTCCTTGATTTGGTTTTACTTTTTTCCATATTTTTATTGAGAAATATCCACACACATACATTCCAACTATATTGTGCAATCATTGGCTCACTGTATCATCACATAGTGGTTTATTCTTCATCATGATTGTTTTTAGAACATTTGCATAATTCCAGTAAAAGAAACAAAAAGGAAGAACTCATATATCCCATACCCCTTATCCCTCTCTCTCTCTTTTACCCACAGTATTTCATTCTACCCAGTTTTTACCCTTTATCTTCTCTAATATTTATTTTTTATCCTTATTTTTGTTAACTCATCTGTCCATACCCTAGATAAAAGTAGCATCGGATGCAAGGTTTTCACAATTACACAGTCACAATTCAAAAGCTATATCATTCCATGGTCTTCTTCAAGAATCAAGGTTACAGTCTCTAGCCACTCCAGTACACTATAAACTGAAAAGAAATATCTATATAATGTATAAGAATAACCTCCCAGATAACCTCTCAACTCTGTTTGAAATCTCTCAGCCACTGTAACTTTGTCTCATTTCTCTTTCCCCTTTTGGTCAAGTAGTCTTTCTCATTCCCATGATGCCAGATTTGTGCTCATCCCTGGGAGTCAGTTCTGACATTTCCACGGAGATTTACCACCCCTGGGAGTCATGTCCCACATAGAGGGTAGGCAGTGAGTTCACCTGCCAAGTTGGCTTAGAGAGGGCATATTTGAGCAACAAAAGAAGTTCTTGTGGGTGACTCTTATGTACACTAGACTTAGCTTCTTCTTTACAGGAATAAGCTTCATAGGGATGCGTCCCAAGACTGAGGGCTGAGCCTGTTGAATTGTCTGTCCCACTGCTTGTGAGATATCAGGAATTCCCCAGATGGGGAAGGTGAGTATTTCCTCTTTTCTCCCCAGTCTCCCAAAGAGCCTTTGCAAATAATCTTTTATTCACTGCCCAGATTACTCTGGGATATATCAGGGTACTGCACTAACCTGGAGAAACCAGCAAAGTTTCCTGCCTTATTCAAGATTCCTTGTAGTTATGGTGTTCAACTAAACTGACCATACAAGTTAAATTAGGTAATGTGCCACCAAAAATATAAATTTTGCACCAAATAAACATCTCTCCCTTTGGTTTTTCACAGAGGTTGATGTTTGAAAATATGGGCCATATCATCCTTTACCCAGTATTCTGAACTACCTTAGTCCTATCCAGATCAACTTCATTCATATCTCTGAACAAAATATGATCACCTTTTCAACTTTTCTAACAGTTGCTGAATGGGGTAAGGCAGTCTTTCATAGTTTTATTGTTCTCATTCTAAGTCCCAGGTGTCACATAAATACCCAAAGTTTCAGGGAATGACCAGGTTATATACAAATACTTTCGGTTATATTCTAAATTCTCAGTACTCAGAATTTAGAAATATCAATTAAACTCCTAAATATATGCGACTCCTTGTAAGAGTTTACAGTCTAGAAATGTTTACAGTAGGCCCCAACCTGATAATTCTCCGAGTTTTTATATTATGGCTAATCCATATGAGTGAGGTATGGTAGTATTTTGTCTTTCTGTTTCTGACAATTTATTCAACATATTGTCATTAAGGTTCATTCATCTATTTGCATGCTTCACAACTTCATTCCTTCTTGCAGCTGCTCACTAGTCTATTGTACATAAATACCACAGTTCCTCCTTCCATTCCTTAGTTATTGTACCCTTAGACCACCTCATCCATTGTGTATCTGAACACTGCTGCCATAAACACAAGTGTGCAAATGTCCATTTGTGTCCCCACTCAGTTCCTCCAGGCACATAACAGGCAATGGGGTTGAAAGATCATATGGTAACCCACCCCTAGCCTCCTGGCAAACCATCACACTGTCCTCTGGAGGGGTGGCACCTCTCACTTTCCCTACCAACAGTGAATGGGTACTTCTCTTTCTCCACATTTTCTCTGGCATTTGTTTCTCTCTGTTCATTTTTAAACAGTTTTATTCACATGTCATACAATCCAACCTAAGTAAATAGAGATGCCTTTGCCACCGTAATCTATATGAAGATATTTCATTTTCTTCAGCATGAAATACAAACCCCTCACTGATGCCCCCACGTATTGACATTTGGTTTTGGCAAAATGCCTCTGTTAGATTCAGTGGAAGCATATTACAACGTTACTATGGACTATAGACCCTAGCTTGCACTGATTGTACCTTTTCCTTTTCCTATACACCATCCATTTTCAGACCCTTGCAAGGTTAACTTTCATTTGTTCTCCCTATACAAAAACTTTTTGGGGGAGTTTAAAAAGCCCTTTTATTGGAAATATTTTCAAACTTACAAAATAAAACAAAGCCCATACAGTAGAGAGCCCCTAGCCACCCAGATATCCAGATCCACCAATTCAACATTTTGCCATGTTTGCCCTGTCATTCTTTCTTTCTATTCATCTATCAGTCCACCTATGTATCTATCTATAAATTATCTTCCCATCTATCTATTTTTTAAACTTCTTTATTGTATAAAATAACATATATACAAAGCAGAGAAAGAAAAAAGTAGTAGCTATCAAAGCACTATTTAATAAGTAGTTACAGGACAGATCCCAGAGTTTGTCTCTGCTTTTTCCTTCTAGCTGCCTCAGAATATAGGAGGCTAGAAGGAATATGTATCTTTTATCATCATAATTGACTTGTTTTTTCCTTTTTTGTGTGAAAAATAACATATATACAAAAAGCAATAAATTTCAAAACACAGCACAACAATTAGGTGTAGAACAGATTTCAGAGTTTGGTATGGGTTACAGTTCCACAATTTTAGGTTTTTATTTTTAGCTACTCTATGATACTGGAGAATAAAAGAAATATCAGTTTAATGATTTAGCAGTCATATTCATTTGTTAATCCTTACCTTCTCTGTATAACTCCAACATCAACTTTAATCTTTCTGTCCCACTCTTTAGGGGTATTTGGGCTCTGGCCTTTCTAACTTTTTCAGGTTGGAAGGAGCTGTCACTCATATGGGGTAAGGAGATGGAACTACTGATGTTCTGTTGAGAGACTGGGCCCTCAAGGTTTCAGGACTTATCTGGTCCAGGGGCCCATCTGGAGGTTGTAGGTTTCTGTAAAGTTATCCTAGTGCATGGAACCTTTGTAGAATCTTATATATTGCCCTAGGTGTTCTTCAGGATTGGCTGGAATGGTTTTGGTTGGGGATTGGCAAGTTATGATAGGTAGCAATATTTAGTTGAAGCTTGCCTAAGAGTGACTCGAGGCTAAACTCTCAACTCTATTTGAACTCTCTGAGCCTCTGATACTTTATTAATTATACTTCTTTTCCCTGTGTTGATCAGGATGGAAATGTTGATCCCATGGTGCCAGGGCCAGACTCAGCCCAGGCAGTCATCTCCCACCTCACCAGGGAGATTTTCACCCCTGGATGTCATGTCCCACACTGCGGGGCGGGCAATGATTTCACTTGCAGAGTTGGGCTTAGAGAGAGTGAGGCCACATCTGAGCTACAACAGAGAACCTCCAGAAGTAACTCTTAGGCATATCTATAGGTAGGCTATACCTCTCCACTACCTACATAAGCTTCACAAGAGTGAGCCTCAAGATCAAGGGCTTAACTTGTTAATTTGGTTGTCCCTAATGTTTGACGCAGTATCAGAGGATTCTCTGATGGTAAAGTTTAGTAGTTCCATATTTTTTCTCCTATCCCTCCAGGGACTTTGCCAATACTTTTTGATTTTCTACTTAATATATTCTAGGATGTATCCAGGCATTACATTAAGCAATACAGGATTAAAGTCCTCATTCTTACTCTGGGCTCCCTGTATTTCAGTTGTTCAAATGAGCTGTCCAGACAGGATCAGATTATGTGTTTCAGAAAGTTTAGGTTCCAGAGAAAATGAACCTTTCTTCCTTTGGTCTCAAAGAGTAGGTGTGGTTCTAAAACATAGACAGTGTCTTCCTTAACTCTAACCCTTTATTCTGAATTAGCTTAATCCTAACTGATTGGCTTGTTCTTATCTCTAAGTGCCAAGTTATAGATGTATAAAATAGCCTCTCAAAATCAGGAAATAATAATTACCACTCTTTCCTAACTGCATCTGTTATAAAAGCTTGCAATCTAGGTCCCTGTTTTCTTATAAGTCTTATCTAAAGGAGACCGTACAATGATTGTTCTTTTGTTTCTGGCTTATCTTGCCTCACTAAATAAATGTCCTAAAGGTTCATTCACATAATTGCATACCTCATCACTTCATTCCCTTTTGTAGCAGCACAGTATTCAATCTTATGTATACACCATCGTTCACCAGTATACTTCTCTGTCAGTGCAACCTTCAGCCACCTGCATTCTTTAGGTAACTCCCTAAACTTTACACCCAAAGCACAAGCATCAAAAGAAAAATAGATAAAATCCCAAAAGTCCCATTTGGGCATTTGCCCAAAGTCCCCAGTCCATCAGCAGTCTCAATTTTAGGTAATTTCATTGTTCCCAAGGGAAAGATAGCCAATAAATACATCCTCACCACATAGGAAATCTAAAGCTCTCCTTAACTTTTGTCCTTCCCCCCCATTATTTACCCCTACTGGTTGCTGTGGTACAGCTGATGTTTTCCTCTTAAACATAGCCCATAGCATGGAATAGCACTTCCCCCCTGTAGTCTGGACTTTCACACTCTTTGTACACAAATCATACCTTTGAAGTAGTTCTCATAAGAACTCATTTATATTTCTAGTGTTAATCAGTGGGACATATAGGTCTGTACAACCCCTTTCAATCTTGTTCACGTTCAATATGGTAATTATGGGTCTATTTATAGACCCACTAGAGAATCACTTTCACTTCTATTTATTCCTTTACATTTGAGTTCAACCTCATTTGCTAACCATTCACTATGTATCTCTTAAGTCCCCTATATTTTATATTATAAGCCTCTGATTTTACCTTTATCATGATAATAAAAGTAGAGTCGTATAGTATCTGTCCTTTTTGTCTGCTTATTTTAGTCAGCACTATGTTGTTAAGGCTCATCCATCTTGTCATGTGCTTCAGGATGTCATATCATCTTACTGTTGCATTATATTCCATCATATGTATATACTACGTTTTGTTAATCCACTCATCTGTTGATGGACATTTGTATTCTTTCCATTATTTTTGGCAATTGTGAATAATGCTGCAGTGAACATTGTTGTACAAATGTCTCTTTGTGGCATTGCTTTCAGCTTTTTTGGGCATATACCTAGAAGTGCTATCTTTGGGTCATAGGGCAACTTGATATTTAGTTTCCTAAGGAACTGCCAAACTGTCTTCCATAGCAGCTCTGCCATTATACATTCCCACCAGCATTGCATGTGTCCCAATTTCTCCACATCCTCTCCAGAATTTATAGTTTCCTGTTTGTTTAATAGCAGCCATTCTTATAGGTGTGAGGTGGTATATCATCACAGTCTTCATCTGCATTTCCCTTATAACTAATGAAAATGAGCAAGTCTTCATGTGCTTTTGAGCCATCTATATTTGCTCTTTAGAAAAATGACTTTGTATACCTTTACCCATTATACGATTGGGTAGTTTGTTCTTTTGTTGTTGAATTGTATGATTTCTTTATGTATACAGGATATCAAACCTTTGTACAGTGTGTGCATTCCAAATATTCTCACCCATTGAGTTGGCTGCCTCTTCATCTTTTTGACAAAATCTTGAAGTGCAGAAGCATTTGAATTTGACGAGTGCCCCTTTATCTATTTTTCTTTTGTTGCTAGTGCTTTGGCTGTAAAGTTTAGGAAGTTACCTCCTATTACTAGGTCTTGAAGTTGTTTCCCTGCATTTTCTTCTAGAAGCTTTTTGGTGCTAGTTCTTATATTTTGGTGGGAAATATTTAGAGGGAATATTGAAGTTGAGCGTGCAGCTGTGGTTGCCTTATAAGAGGAGTTTGTCGTGCTAGAGGAACTGATGGGCAAGTGTGGCTGCAGTGTGCTGAGCTATGGAGGTGAGCAGTGCAAAATGATGCTGGAAACTAGGTACGGATTAGATCATACCGAGACTATGAAGGCCACATTAAGGATGTTATCATTTTTCTTAGGGGATGTTGGGACCTCTTAAAGAGTTTCAAGTGCAGGAAAGATATGGTCAGATATCATGCTTTAAAAGATCACTTTCACTTTTGTGGAAATGGTTGTTAAGGGACAGGGATAATAAAAGGAGGTACCAGAAACTAGTCTGTGCCAAAGATAATGGTGGTTTCTGCCAGAGTATGATGGTAGAGATGAACAGAAATAGATACATACATTATTTGGTTGATGTGTGATCATTCTTTTGGTGTCAATGTATAAGAAATCTTTGCTTAACCCAGGATTTCAAAGGGTTCTTCCTTTGAAAAGAATTAAATTAGAGGTTTTGTGGTGTCAGATTTCACATTAGGGCCATAATGCATTTTTTGGTGAAAATTCCTTTTTAAACAAAGGTATGGATTGAAGTTGGGCTTTTTTGTTTGTTTAGATTTGTTTGGTTGAGTTTGGTTTTGTTTTTACATAAAGATAGCCAGTTGCACCAACACCACCTGTTGAAAAGAACTACCTTTTCTCCTCTGGATTGCCTTTTCACTTTGGTTGAAAATTAATTTTATATTTGTGGATCTTTTTTTGGACTTTGTTCTGTTCCAATGATTTTTTTGTCCATATTTACACAATATTGCATTGTATTAGTTGCTACTGTTGCCTTGTCATGTGCCTTGGGGTCCTCAAAATTTATTATTTTACAAATTGTTTTTGGCGTTAAGTCCTTTGCATTCCCATATGACTTTTTTTTCCTATGAGAGAAAGAGTTTATTGCTAGGTGCATGGTAGGACAGCAGATGGCCTAGTGGCCCAAAATCTGTCTCCCCCCACAGTAGTAATTCTTATACTTTTATTAGAGAAATTATGGGCAGGGTTTAGGATAGTGAGCACAGTGGACCCAGATGATATGTTTAGAGGTGATATAATTATTGAGCATGCACAGATTGATTACATGCTTAGTCACAGAATGTGTGTCAGAAAATGGTGGAATGAGGTATAGGTGACTTGTAAGTTAAAGTCTAAGCTACTGCATATGTTAGGTGGGCCCATTTTGGTTATCCAATCTCTGTTACGAAGATAACTTTGAACTGCATATGTTAGGTGGGATAGTTCTGGGCTGACCTAGTCCCCTTCATTAATAAACACTAGGGGACTGTCTTTAGTGATTACCAGACTCTAAATTTGATAAACCAGGTGACTGACTACAAATGAAGGTTAAACAGAAGGTTTTTACAATCATAGGGGCAGAAGATAAGGGTTAAACAATCATTATTAGAGATCAAGGCAGCTGGATTACAATTTAGAGATTTCAGGAATTCCCCTCTGTGTACTGCATAATACCAGAAAAGAAAAAGGAATTTCTATATAATGATTCAGTAATCAAAATCATCCCTTAACTCCTGATCTTGGTTACAATTACTCTCTCTTATTTGATAATCATCTCTCAATATTGAGGGATATCTGGGTGACAGCTCCCTAACTACTTCAAAGTTGAAAAGGGGAGTTGTTATTAAGGGGCAAAGGGATGATATGTTGAAATTGGCTTCTGTTTTTGGAGAGTGTGGCTCTGGTTTTCAGAACTTCTCTGGCATTGGAACAATCTGGAGGTTTCAAGTCTCAGTCCATGTGGTCTAAATCTTGCCAAAATATTTTACTAGATTTCAGTTTCTTCGATTATTGTCTGTGCCATGAGAAAGAATTCAGGAGTACAGCACAGATAGAGCAAGTAGGTAAGAAATTTATTAAGTACACATGCACAGAAAAGTAGTATGCAGACACTCATAAGTAAAGAAAGATGGAGAGCCAATAGGCCCCATATGATTTTTTAAGTTGGCTTGTCATTTGTTGATTATATTGTATCTATAGCTCATTTTGTGGGAGAATTGCCATCTCATGAATACTGAGTCCTTTGATGCATGAGCACAGTGTCTCTCTCCATTTGTTCAAGTTTTCCTTAATTGCTCCCAGTAGTGGTTAGGCAGTTTTTGTTGTGCGAATAGTACAGGAGTTCAGTCCAATTGACCCCAGCCCCACCCACTTCTTTCCCAGCCCTGCCCACTCCTTGCCCCACCCAGTGTATGGTGGACTGGGTCAGTTGCCATTCTAAGCTCTCTTTCCCAGGTGTGAAGCTGTGTGAGGAGAGTTGTTGGTGAGGGTAAAAGAGGTCAGTGGAAATCTGAGAGAATAATTTGGATGGCAGAGGCTTTGGAGAGCCAGGACAGGAAGTGTTGCCTTCTGTTTAAGCCTCAGAAAAATTAAAGGCCAGGGGCTGGCTGAGGAAAGAAGTAAACCTATAGGCAAATGTAAAAAAGAAAAAAAGTAAAAGAGGGCAGGCTGCCACTTTTCGGGTGGCACAAATGGGGTAAAGAACTGTGAGGGGTGGGGTGTCCTGGTTGGCTGAGGGTGGGCATCTTCCCCCAAGGCGGGGAGGGAGAGAGGCTCAGGAGACTACCCTCTATCATTTGTGGCGAGCTCAGCACACCTCCACTCATTGAACCCTGCATTCCTCTGTGGGAGGAATGTGGTCACTGGAAGAGTAGGCCATGGGGGTGGGCCCAGTCTGGCCCTGTCCCTTTCCGTCCCATCCCATCCTCATCCCAGCTGTGAGAGTTGGTGGGTTTTGTCATGGGGGAGCAGCCAGCCCCCACCCTGACCCACTGCTCATACCAGTCATAGTCCCCACCTACACTCCAGGGCCAGCCCCTTCCCCCACCCCAGGTCAAGCCAAGTCGCACACATTCTCACCCCTCTTTAGCAACACTCTTCCATCCCTACTGCCCCTCCCCACCCCCCCTCCTCCTATCAATCCCTTCTCCCTCCTACCAATCCCCTCCCCCATCACAGTTCATGTAAATAAATCCCATTCTGGTTTCCTGGGTGACTGCCTTGGAGATCCCCAAGATTTTCATGAGATATCACCCCAGAAAGTAGCAGAAACCAGGTTATACCAGACAGACAAGGCCAGCATTGCTAAGGATGCTTCTTTCCTGATGAGCTCCAGACAGCTTGCTGAGTCAGTTACCTCCTCCTTTCCCTGTAACACATGTTGAACAGGACACCATAGTGAGAGGATGTGAACAGAAAAACAAGTAAGTTCAAACACCTATTCTTTAGTGTTCGTGTGGAGTGACCTAGGGCTACACCGTGGTGATCCTCCAGGGCCTCTGTTCCCCTTCTGTGAACCAAGGACAGTATAGCTTAGGGTTCCTGTGAAGGCAGATGAAATCATGGACTCCCCTCAATTTATCCCAGGGCTTCTGCTTGGTAAAAGTAGACACAATGAGGATTCATAACTAAGGCATCTATTTTGATTGATCGATCTCGTTAACCGACTGGGTAAGGCTTGAAATGAAGTGGCCTGGCCTTAATTAGCAGTCTGGCTGTCTTACCATGCTAAAAGGTTGGAGGCGAGGGGAGGAGGGGGTAGGAGTGCAGATACACCAAAGGCCTTGTTCCTGGGGGTAAAGAGAGCTGCTTCCTCCGAATGAGAAAACAAAGGTCTACAAATGTACATGGATGGTGGTCAGTCACTTTTGATTGGAGAACAAGATGTGTTACTCAGCTTATCCCCTGGCTCAGCCAATAAGGAACTGGAGTTCAGGTTCAAAGATATAGAAGAGAGAGAGACACTGGAAGGGCAGTTCTGGTCTTTGGTTTTCAATCTCCACATCCCTGTTGGCAAAGATTTTTTTTTTAATTTTTTATTAATTAAAAAAAAATTACAAGAAATATAAACATTCCCAACACATACACTCAGCAATTCACAATATCATCACATAATTGCATATTCATCATCATGATCATTTCCCAGAACATTAGCATCAATTCAGAAAATGAAATAAAAAGACAACAGAAAAATATAACAAACAGAAAAAAAATTTTTACAGGCCATACCCCTTACTGATCCCTTTCTTTGATCACTAGCATTTCAAACTAAATCTATTTTAACATTTGTTCCCCCTATTATTTATTTTTATTCCATATGTTCCTCTCATCTGTTGACAAGGTAGATAAAAGGAGCATCAGACACAAGGTTTTCACAATCACACAGTCACATTGTGAAAGCTATATCATTATATAATCATCATCAAGAAACATGGCTACTGGAACACAGAGCCACATTTTCAGGCAGTTCCCTCCAGCCTCTCCATTACATCTTGGATAACAAGGTGATATCTACTCAATGCATAAGAATAACCTCCAGGATAACCTCTCAACTCTGTTTGGAATCTCTCAGCCATTGACACTTTGTCTCATTTCACTCTTCCCCCTTTTGGTCGAGAAGGTTTTCTCAGTCTCTTGATGCTGGGTCTCAGCTCATTCTAGAGTTTTTCTCAATCCCTTGATGCTGAATCTCAGCTCATTCTGGGATTTCTGTCCCACGCTGCCAGGAAGATCCACACCCCTGGTAGTCATGTCCCACGTAGACAGGGGGAAGGTGGTGAGTCTGCTTGCTGTGTTGGCTGGAGAGAGAGGCCACATCTGAGCAACAAAAGAGGTTCTCTTGGGGGTGACTCTTAGGCTTAATTTTAAGTAGGTTTGACCTATCCCCTGTGGGGTTAAGTTTCATATGAACAAACCCCAAGACTGGGGGCTCAGCCTGTAGCTTTGGTTGTCCACACTGCTTGTGAGAACATCAAGAATTCAACTTGGGGAAGTTGAGTTTTCCCCCATTCTCACCATTTCCCGAAGGGGACTTTGCAAATACTTTTCCACTCACTGATCAAATCACTCTGGGATTCATCAGGGCATCACCTGGACAAACCAACAAAATCTCATGTCCTATACAAAGTTCCATGTACTTAAGGTGTTCAATCAACTATCTACATAAGTT